>PVIC010024134.1:6418-26387 GCA_004025085.1 Thryonomys swinderianus | reverse complement strand
CAGCAATCCTCCTGTCTCTGCCTCCCGAGTGCTGGGATTACAGGCGTGAGCCACCACGTCCGGCATTGTGGTATGCGGTGTTGACTGTTGGTGGGCGTGTCTCCACGCCCAGCATTATATGTGGTTACCGGGGATCGAACTCAGGACCTTGCGCTTGCAAGGCAGGCGCCGGAACCACTGAGCTAACCCTCCGGCCCAGGGATTATAAAATTTTTAAGCCAAGTCACTGATGAGCAATTTGCTGGAATCATTTGATAAGCCAAACTAAAAGCCTGATTTCCTTGTTAGTTTGTTTTCGTGCTACAAGGGATCAACCCCAAGGCCTGGCACATGCTAAGGCAAGTGCTGTACCACTGAGCTCCACTCTAGCGTGCTACTTAAGTCCAATTCCAGCAATGGGAAAACTCTTTTAAAATGCTCCGAGCAGAAGGTATATAGCCCAGTGGTAGAGCACCTTCCTAGTATGAACCAGGCCCTAGGATGGATGCCTGGAAGTGCAGCAGAGTTTTGCTGGCTAGGGTGGCACACACCTGTCAACCCTGCACTCTTCGGACCCTGAGGTAGGAAGAACACAAGGTCAAACCTAGCACATAAGACCCTATTTCAAAATAAAAAGTGCTGGGTTCAACAGATAGTACCAAACTAAAGGTGGGGCTGCTGGGAGGTTAAAGTATAAAAGCAGAAATAAGCGCTGTAGATCTAGCTAAGGGGTTCTGGTGTCTGTCTAGCAAGTGCAAGGTCCCTGGTTCAATATCCAGTAACCACATACAACATTATTGGGCATGGTGACTCACGCCCATAATCCCAGCAACTCGGGAGGCAGAGGCAGGAAGATTGCTGAGTTCGAAACTTGTTGGGGCTACATAGTTACCTCAGGGCCAGCCTGAACTACAATTGAGACCAAAAAGAGAGCAAAAACATGCTTGTTGGAAACACTAGTGTTTTCATGGACCGATGTTTTGGCAGACTTAACATTTTTAGGATTCTTTTGTTATTCCTTCAGTAGCATAACAACCTTAAACTACTTAACACTCTGAAGGTATTTCAACCTCAGTACCAAAACAATATTGCTGATTAAGCTGAAAATTATCACTGGTTGATTTTGAGAATTCAGGGGTTGGATCTTCTGGTAAATTAGCTTTTTACAATTTGTGTTCTTCCTTTCTTTTGATGGGTCATTGGGCGTTGTGAATTTTTCATATTGCAAGCTTGGTGTCTGTAATGAGGCAGTGTACTGTGCAGCTGTGGAGAGGATCCACCTCAGACACCCTGGGCTCAGCACACATACGACCTGTAGTGTGTGGAGTGGCAGAACGCCATCTCCTAGAGGACTGTTGTCAGAACTGAACACTTACTACCCACAAGGGAAGTGCTTGTTAGGTGGCAGCTTTATTATTACAGTACAGTTTTAAAGCAGCTGATCATCTAGACCAAGCACATAATAACAGGTAAACACTCTCTGCTTCCTTCTCTTGAATTACTCTTTCAGATGATTAGCATTTATGAGGCGAAGACTGAACAACTTCGAATAGGCCCGTATTCTTGGACACCACTTCCACATGTGGATTTCTGGTTACAGCAAGATGACAAGCAAATACTAGAGGTTAGAATTTGCATACCAAGTAAATCTCTGGGCCCTGGTTTCCTCATCTATCAGGAAGAAAAAGGGGTTTTCCTAGAAAAAAGCCGCTTTTCCTTTTGTGGCTAGCAGTTGTTTTTGAAAGCCACTAGTCAACCTACTTTAATTTTTCTGTCAGTTGGGGCTACGTGGTGCTCTTAGTAGATGGTGGCTGCAACCTTGAGCAGTCACCTACACACATTGTAGGAGCTCCACGAACTGATCTGAGAACACCCTGGTTAGTGTGAAGGAACTACGGAGAAACGAGTAGTCAGGTTCCTCTTCTGTCATCCCCATTCTTTTTTTCTCCCCCCCAGAATCTTTCAACTTCCCCTTTGGCGGAGCCCCCACACTTTGTTCAACATGTAAGATCTACCTTGATGTTTCTAAAACAATACCCGTCTCCAATGAACACACTGTTTCCTGGAAATAAAGCTCTCCTCTACAAAAAAAATGAAGATGGCTTATGGGAACAGATCTCTTCTCCAGGAAGCTAAAAATAGAAATTACCAAAGCAAGCAACTTTTTGGCGTGACAAAGACCATTGGTGGGGTTTGGAAAGAATATGAATTTGGAATCTACACCCATTGAGTCTTAGATCTCTTTCCTTACTCAGTATCTTTCACATGGCTTTCAAAATAAAATCTTATTTTGGCAAAGGCATTTGTTTCGATTTACTTGTTGCTTTACTAAGTCAGGGTCCAACCTGTTTTCTTTGGTCAGTAATAACGGGTTGAGGAGAAGCCATTTGTCTCTTCCAAAGAGCTGTGGTAAGTACTCCTCTAATTCTCCTACTGGTTTGTTTCAAATCAAGGTTTTGGTATCTTGGGTTTTTTTTGGCTTTGTTTTGTTTTGTTTTGTTTTGAGGCAGGGTCTGGCTTTGTAGTTCAGGCTGCCCCTGAGCTTACTTATAGCCCAGGCTGGTTTCAAACTCACAGCTGTCCTCCTGCCTCCCCAATGCTCACCACAACTGACCTTGTGGTAGTTACTGGGGATCGAACTTGGGACCTTGAGCTTGTGAGGCAGACGGAACCACTGAAAGTTTTTAAAACACAGTATTTAGTGAGAATTTATACAGCTCCACTTTTTAAACTGACAGTTTAAAAGCCTCACAATCAAAACTGACCTATTCTGGATAAATGGAAAAGTTGAAAAAGAACAGGGTTTGCTCCCACTAGCCTCAAATGTAATTATCTCTAAGACAGTCTAAATTTGATCTGACAATTATACAAAGCCACTGATAAATCCATTCTTTTAGGTATAAGGTCATGTAGTTATTACGGAAGTTACACATTCAGGAGCCTGTTGTTTCTAAAGTTCCTATTCAAAAGGAAGTCATGATCCCTATGAATAGGTAAGAGTTACAGACTGAGTTTCCTGTTAACAATTTCAAGAACCTTTATTGAAATCAACATTCAAATAGTATCTCAAGGGTGATATTCTGCTTCAGCAGAACTGATTTAACAATTCCAAATATATATATAAAAACATTTAAAAATTAATCTTGTTAAAGGTGATAATTTACCCCTCTCCCATGTTATCTGCTATACTTCATTGCACCAACTAAACAGGGAAGACTGTTTACATTTTGACAATTGCCAGATGTTAAAAATCACATCCGATCAGTGTAATTATAGGCTTCATGTGGTATAACTAAGGCTTCCCATGCTAGCCCACCAACCCAGCGTCAAGTCCCCGCTGTCTTAAGCTCTCCTGCTCAACTTGAGGGACTGAAAAGGCACAGAGGCCCAACCATCAGACAAAGGATGTAGTCCTTTGGGAAAATAGAAATGGGTAGGAATTTGGGAACTTACTTCTAGTCATTCCAGCCTGGGGGGATGACTGTTCTGGCTCTCACTTGTGAGTAGGACCCAGGGTGAGCTGTGCATGGAGAGAATCTACAAAGCTGGAGTGAGACAGTCCAGGCGAACTTACTTTAGCTTCCAACCCCTGTAGTGCTGCACAGAGTGTTGAGTCACGCTCTTCAGGACAAACGAGCATAGTCTGCACCTTTATGCTGATTTAAAAATTTTACCAGTATTTAAAAATAGACACACACACACACACACACACACACACACACGGTCAGGAAAGGACTCAACAGTTAGTCCTAATTAGACAAGTCCTTAAATTTGTTAAGTACAGAAAAGGAGAAAGATGTGGCAGAAGACACTCCTAGACAGAAGCTTTGCCACGGCTCAAGTGGACACAGTCCTTACCTAAGTCTCCAGGAAAAGCAGCGGTTGAGTAGTAGGAGAGGGCTATGGACGAAGCCACTAAACTGGGTGTTAACCACACCACAGCACTGTGACAATGTCACTGTGTGCAATCTAACCATGTATGCTTACATTTAGAAAGAGCAAATGTTTCAAGTGGCAAGCACCTGACATTCTAAGTGTTGTGTCGGAATAAAAGTGGGAGAAACGGTTTTACTACCTTTGGACAGGCCAGAAACAGCAGTTGGATGTTCTGTATACATACAAAATAACTGATTGCCCTCCTGGAAAGCCTGGGTTTCAGGCATCTAATTTGTGCAAAATCCCAGCTCAGCACCAGTCATGAACACGTGGCACAGCTGACTCTCAGTGTAACTTCTTCCCTGAAACAGGGTCAGTACAGTCTCAACCCCAATACCGAACTTATCTGAGGCTCTCTGACTCTTCTACCTGTGGGCAGTCATCTTCAGGGCATTGGGCCCCGTTCTGCAGGGCTTTGGTCTTGTTGCCCTGTGGGGCAGGTGCCCCTGGAGGCTGGTCAGGGCTGTGGGCCTCTAGGGTGCTCTGTTCAGGCCCAGACACATCTTCCACCTTTTCCAAGTCTTCAATGTGACTGACTGAGCTGGTCTCACTCACAGTGTCTGAACCTCTCAGGGACCTTCTGAAAGGCTTCTGACCTGGAAGAGATGGGACGGACACTGTTCACAGCATGGTGAGGAGCCTGGGGACAAAGGCTCTCTATACAGCTCGTTAGCACTTTATCTGATAACAGCATGGGCAGAAATCCCACGTTTCTGGTTGTGAAACATTCTAGATGAAGAGGGCATGAAGAACTGCTCCTCGATTCCCTTGTGTTCCCAGCTGGGAGCCTAAGCCCGGGAGCGCATCTCACGCACTCAAGAGAACAAGCATCACGGTTGGGGACAGGCCAGCTAGCTTCCTATGGTGCCACCAGGCCACTGAAAGGTTTTTTAAAGGGACAGTGATACGTGCGTGGTCTTAAGAACAAAAATAAAAGAGTTAAGGAACCAGTAAAACAAAGGAATTCAAGTTAACCTCAAACAAGGGAAAACTGTTAAACATGATGCCAAGGTCTGTTTTCAAAAAAAAAAACCAATTTTCGTCCAGGTTACTGAACTCAAATGTGTGCTGTCACATACCTGGAAGTCTCTGTTTGGTGCGAATGCCTGAGGGCGTTGGAGGCGGAGTCACTCCTGTACCTTGTATTTTGTAGACATATGTGTGTTCTGTGGACTCGAGAGAACCTGCCAGGGAGAAAGAAGAGTAGGCAGAAGCTTCTGGCACAGGTTGCCCTGGGTGATGCCACTCACTCTGCCTTGTACCCTAATAAGCTGCTTCTATAGCATTCAGTTCCCAGACTAGAGACTGACGTTCCTACAACACACCAAGAACCAGAGACAGCTGGGTCTAGTAGCCCTCCCTGGCTGCTAAGTGTCAAATCCCCCCCAATCCCGTGCTGGTGCTGTATACACAAATGTGCCTGGGGATCCAGGCCCAAGTCAGGATGGACCTTGGCAATAAGGAAGACATGTCTCTGCTAAAGGCTGAGGATATAGGTTAAAACTCCTGCTATCATAACATGTAGTCATTTCCTGGGGAAGGGGACCTTGGGTTTCAGGAATATTCCTTGGAAGAACAAGAAGGAAGGAGTCCGGGCTTCACTATCTTTCTCAAATTCTAGCAGCTGCTTACACATCTGGCTCCCTGGTTTGAAATAAAATGTTCTAGTGCTCTGTGCACCTTGGGATTCCCCTTTTGAACAGCAGCTCTGTGCTGGGCACAATGCTCACAAGGGCTGTGGGGACTAGAGACCCTGAGCTCAAATGCCCAGCTCCCACAGGCTTGCAGCCTTGAGGTTCTGAACAGCTGAGTGGACCAGTTCTTGTGGATTCAAGCAGCGGAGTCTAGGATGGGCATTCCCACTATTTCAGTGGTGGAGGGGACTCTCCAGGTCCCTGGCAGGACTCCGGGATAGACACCCAGGGCTGTAAAAGACGAGAGCTGAGGGGTGCTTGCAGCTAATGGCATCTGCTCCGAACTCCCAGGGAATCAAGATCTGAGCTGAGACTAGTTAGCCCTACCTGCTGTGAGGTTAAATGTTCTTCCCTTTTGTGAAGCTTGTACTGGAGAAAACCAATTCAGCACGGATCCTACTACAGGGATCTGCCGCAACACTCCCTGCAAAACATAAGCCTTGCTCAGGATCACGCTGCCAAGCTGGGCTCCCTGCCCCAGCACAGCTGCAGTCAGCCCCGGGGCCTCACCTCTTCCAGAAGCCGCTCTTCATTTGCTTTCTGCAGCTGAACCTGAGCTTCTTGAATCCCTTTCCGGACGACTTCTGTCATGTTTTCCAGAAGCTGTGTAAGAGCAAGAACAGCATTACTGGCCCACACATCTCGCTGGGGCCCACGGCAACCACTGCCACAGCACTGGGGATGTTTTATTGAAGGATGTCAGTAATGGGATTCTGCATTTGTTGGCTAGAGTGACAATCAAGCAGGAGAGGTAAAATGCTCGTGTCGACCCAGACAGATGAGTGATCAGCCTTGACAGGCAACAGATAAGAAATAACCACTGACATCCTGAATGTCGTATCAGTCAAAAACAGTCAAGGAGAAAAAGGCAGAACCCATACAGGCAGGTATGAAGAAACCTTCAGCGTCCACCCCACAGTGAATGGGGCTGATTACTCAACTTCATTTCAAATTCTCTTCTCTTCTGACCCCTACCCAAAGCAAGACTTAACAGGCATTTCCGTCTGCTCTCAAGACACATCCAGTTTAGGAAAGGGCTTTTTTCCTGGTAGTCTGGTTCTCTATACCCACTGGCCAAACAGCAGGTCTGTTCCCGATGGGAGTCCTGTCACCAGAGATGCCCATCTCACCTGTCTCTGGGACCAGATTTTTCAGGAGTTCCACACTGAGTTTGCAGGCAGAGGGGTTTCTCACCTTTGTGACTACAGAGCTTCCACAGCCTCACTATCTGTTCCCCACTGCCTGGCAAGTTCCTGAGGGCTGGCACAATCCCTCAACCACAGGGAACAGCTACGGACTTCTTGGGAATGAATGAATGGACATTTTCCATGGCTGCCTGTCATGACCCCAGGTAGTTGGGGAGGCAAAACCCCAAAAAGGCACAAAATGCTGATCAGTGTTACGGACCCTTGAATTTTCCTCAATTTCCCGAGCTGTGACTGCAATTGTCTCCACCAGTTCAGAAACATCGATGTCGTCACTGGTCATGCCAATGTAAATGCAGCTCTTCATACTCTTGTACTCAGGGCCTGTAGGAACAAACAACAGACAAGCATACAGGGAGGCCTGGGCCACGTATGAAAAGAGGTCTTCTTCGTGGGGTGACCAGGTACCTCTAACAGGCTGGAGACAGGAACCCAAGGAAGAACTGCACTTTTACCTGGACCTACCCCAAAGCTTGCTCCAGATGGATGAAGCCATCTAGGCCAATTTGAAAACACCCTTCCACTGTTGCATTAACTTACAGAAGTAGTAATTACCCATTTTAAACATAAGGTCAGATTCCAGTTCATTTAACTTTTTCAGGAGTCCAGCATGGATTTTTTCTCCCTCTGGATCTGATTTCAGACTGCTCTTGTCATCATTTGCATGTTCATACCTAAAAATAATATTGAACAACAGCACTTTTATCAACAGAGACTGTTTCCTGAGACACAGGATTATAGGCAGAGACAGACACAATATGGAGACCAGTAGGCAAAGGAGCCATAGACAATGTCTTTTTCTTATGTTTTTTGAGATAGGGTCTTGCTACGTAGTTCAGGTTGGCCTTGAGCTCATAGCGATTCTTCCACCTCAGCCTCCCAAATGCTGGGATTATAGGTATGCACCACCATGCTTGGCAAGACTGGAAAACACTCAAGAATATAAATAAGGCCTAAGTCTTTGGCTTTATAGGAAAGAGAAGCAAGGTCTGGAGCTCTCATTTGTTCAATGAAGAAGACAACACACCTCACTAAAGAGGACAGCACTGTAGGGCTGGATGCACTGACAACTAGAGGACAGTGGTGCGCTGTCTCCCTGGGAGCTGGATTGTTTCTTGTTTATGTGGAATACTCTGTATACCCTGGATGGTAATGCCATGTCCACTCCCTGTGCCCACAGGCACTTTTGCGTAGGCACATACAGAGCACACATGCACTCCTAGGGACATCTGCCTTGCTGAGTGCAACACTTTGCCAGAGTCGCCTGCCCACACTGGCCTCTGTAAATGCCCACGTTTTCTAGCTGAATTTTTTTTTTTTTAAGACAGGGTCTCACTTTGTAGTTTAGGCTGGCCCTGAGCTCACTATGTAGCCCAGGCAAGCCGCCGCGAACTCAGCGATCCTCCTGTCTCTGCCTCCCGAGTGCTGGAATTACAGGCGTGAGCCACCATGCCCAGCACTGTGGTATGTGGTATTGATTGCTGGTGGGCGTGAGTCACCATGCCCAGCATTCTATGTGGTTACCGGGATTGAACTCAGGACCTTGCACTTGTGAGGCAGGCGCCAGAACCACTGAGCTAAATCTCCGGCCTCTAGCTGAATTTTTCACAATAAGTACACCGTTACTGCCCATCCTCATCTTGGATTTCAAAGCTGGCTCACCAGATGACCCACCCTGTGCTTCATTTGAAAAAGTCTCCATGCCTTTACCTGACAACCCCTATTCCAGGCCAATTTGGGTCATCAACATATAGGAGACCTGTAGTCCCTTCTACTTCCTGCTTGAATTCTTCTCGAAGATGCAGCGTACAGGTCAGGATAGGCAGTTTGCTTTGGATGCAGGCTACCAGCTGATCCACATCCTCAGCTCGTGTTCCTAATACTGAAAACATTCGCAGAACACCTGAGACGTGTGAGCAATAGCTTACCGAGGTCCCCCCCACCCCCAATAGCAAAGCCAAAAACTCTAAATATAGTCTGTTAGCTGGAGCTGAGGAGTCAAGAAAAGGAAAAGGCCACTCGATTCACCTACGGAAGAATCTAGTGTTCAAAATTAGCATAGCTGGCTGCTCCAGCTATGTATGTTCTGTAGGAGACTGGTGCACACTGAAACTCTCCAGTGCAGAAATCGGGCTCTTCTCTCACATGAATGACACTGCTTTGGTCTGATTATAAGCATCGTGTTACAGGGTAAAACAAGTGGCAACCAGAGGTTCTCTACATTACCACAGTGGAGGGAAAGGAAACAACTTCAGTGGTCTGTGTCTGGGACACCAGGAAGGCCAGGAGAACAGCAACTGCAGTCGTTTCAAGGCCTCAGGAGTCCCGTTTCTGCCCTCCTCCTGCTGCCTCAGAGTCCTGGTCTTGCTCCCCAGCCCCAGGGGTGGCGGTCTGGCCATCAGTAAGCGCCACACAATGGCTCTTTCTTTGTAGGATGGACATAGCTCTTTCCTGTTTTGACATCATTAAGAAAAACACCTTTCTAAAAAATGATGAACATGGTTCATGATAAACCACCAAACATTTCCTGAAAATGTTTGTCACCTCACAAAAAAGCGCAACCAAATGTATGCTTTTTTCCACCCAGCTTTTAAGGCTGAAAATACGTATTTATAGAGTACCAATGATGTTTTGAGATATACCTGTGTAATCTTCAAGTCTCCTTAAACATTTGCCATTTCTTTGTGGGGAAAATATGTGAAGTCCTTTCTAGCTTTTTTGAAATATACAGTAAATTGTTGTTACACGTGGTCATTGTTACTTATTCCTGTCACTTTAGTTTTCCCATCACTACTGTCAGGTAGGGAGGACCGGTCTGGAGTTAAAGATCTTACACATGGTCTCACAGGCATTTAATGGCATAGAAGGCACTTTCTGTGGTAAAATCCACACACTTCTGGCTTTAGAGCTTTCTGAAGTGTCTAAAACAGTGGCTGTCAACCTTCACTGGCCTATTAAAATTCTGGGGAGCTTTTAAGATGTTGGTTCCCAGGTTCTAAGCACTGAGGAGAGACTCTGAGGGGGCCCATGCCTGCAAAGGGTATGGCAGTTCAGTGCCCCTTACCCTATGTCTGTCTTCACTATGTATATAAAAATCTTGTACCCTTTAAGTATATTCAATACAAATACATACAACTGAGAAAAGACATAGGAAAATCAGAATCTCTTTAGGTGGCCAGCCACTGGCAATTTTTAAAGCCCCACCATGATTCAAAGGTACAGTTAGAAGCAAGAACCCTTGGGATAGAAAAACTGAAGGTCAAAGGAGCAAAATACAGAGATTCAAATGATGGCAGAAGTCTGCTATTTTTGAGAAGTTACAATGGAATGCTAATCTACATTCAGACCCGGAGAAAATAAGCAGGTGACCCCTAATCCACCACATCATAAGCACGCACCTCTGCTGGGATCCCATTTGCGATCAGATCCACCATGTGGGTCATCATCTCGCCAGGGCTACAGCTCACAGTCTTTGTAGTTTCTCTCATGCTCCTCTTTGCTGTGCTTTCTCCTCCATGGGAAGGACAGAAACTTCTAAACTGTCACATCTGTCAGAGTCCACTGTTCACAACCGATCAGTAAATACTCTGATCTGCTCCTTTTGGGCTCTGCATTCCCAACTAACAGTAAAGTTTGTCCATTCAAGGCTTCAGGTGGTGATACAGACTACAGCCCCTGATTCTCCAGACAAATTCCAACAGGAATTCAACAAATTCTCCCACCAAACAGACAGCTCAACACTTGTTGACGTGTAGACAGTAACTGTGTTCTCACGGCCTCTGGCAGACTGTCAGCCCAGCCAGTGAGCCACGGCATCCCAAGGCAGCTGGATAGCACATAATCCCCAGTAAGCACCACCCACAGCCCCTTTCAGCTGGAAGTAGCTACGTGAAGATAAGAGACCTCTGCATGCTCAACAACTCACAAAAATTATGAACTTGTGTCTCTGGGGGTGGGAGATGAGGCAGAGGTTAGGTCATGGCCTATCACAAGGATCCAGGAGGGGAATAAGTGTCCAAGGGCTACACATGGGGCTAATCAGAAAATGCTGTCTTCTCTTCTCCTGGCACAAGATCAAGCAGGTTTTTGATAAGAGGCATACAGCTGACATCAGCCCACAGAGTGGGGGACACAGGACGGAGGCCATTAACTTCATGACCACTGCATACTCTCAAGGTGGCCCACTCTGACCTGCACAATGTACTTCTTTTCCTACTGCAGTTGTGCCATACTAGCTTTTTCCTAACACTGATAAATATTAAACTTTGCTAACTTAAAAAAAAGAAAAACTGTTCCTCCAAAAACTGATGTTGGAAAACATAGCAAAATAAGAGCATCATAGAGGGGGAAAAGAATTTAGATGTGTTATGTACATGTATCAATTCCCTACAGTGAATGTCATCATATACTACAAACATGAACTAAAAAACAAAACAAAACCCCCCCAGCACATCATAAAGGACAATTAAGCGAGCTGTGGCAACACAGACCTGTGAGCCCAGCACTCTGGGAGACTGAGGCAGGAGGACTGGAGTTCAAGCCCACTTTGGGCAACTTAGCGATTTAGCCAGCCCTGCTCTCAAAAATAAAAAAAGGAATTTCAAATTCTCTATCATAAATGTTATCATTATGTATATCTAAAATGTACCAATAATGTTATACTCAAAAAAATAAACATAAAAAAGGGATGGGGATGTATCTCAGTGCCAACACCCTCATTTCAAGCTCCCTTGTCACAAAAATACAGACAGAAAGACAGAGTTAATCAAACCAACAGCCTGGACTTTAATGGACACAGAACTCTTCCCGGAACAGAAGGAAGAGAAATAAATGCACAGAGACTAGTTACCTGCTCCTGTCATCAAAGGGCTGAACCGCACACACATGCCCTCAACCTCCAGATCCATGACAGTGAGGCCACTCGCAGGCACTAGCTGCTTCAACTGTTCTCCCAGCTGCAGGGAAAGGACAGTGCATGCATGTTCCCGCACCGCAGGACACAGTGACTCCCCCTCCCCTCATTACTTCAGCACAGAAGGACAGAGAGGCCCTGGAAGCTCATTTCCATTCATCTTCAGGTGTCTTTGAATACTTACAGCCACTTGTGGGGTTTGAGACACGGTCTCGGTTTATAGTTCAGGCTGACCCCGAACTCACTATGTAGCCTAGGCCTAACAGCAGTCCTCCTGCCTCTGTCTCCCAAATCCTGGGATTATAGGCGTGAGCCACCATGCCGGCTATTTTTTTCTTTTCTTTTTGAGACAGCTCTGTCTGTCTGTCTTTACAGCTAGCCTTGAACTCACAGGAATCCTCTTGCTTCAGCCTCTGAAGTGCTGCGAATACAGGCATGTGGCACCATGCCCTGCGCCATTTGAAAAAAAAAACGACATTTGACATTTCTTTTTTGGTGGTTCTGAGGAGCAAATCCAAGTAGACTCTATTCCAGAGCCTTTTATTTTTTAAGACAGCATTGGTAATCTGCCTTAGAGGGATTAGAAGTAGCAGTTCTTCTGCCTGGCCCATCCTCAGTGCTGGGATTACAGGTGTGTGCCAAGGCTCCTGATGCCAACCCTTTTATTTGGAGACAGGCTTTCATTGACCTGCTTGGGCTCAAATTTAGAATTTCCCTTCCTCACCCTCCAAGAGTGCTTTGATTATATGCCTGCACCACTATGCCAACCTATTCTCCTTTTTAATGATATAGCTCATTCTATAAAACTCAACAAAATGCAGGTTAGATAAAAAATATAAAAAGTATTCATAATACTTCACTCCAACACTGACTGCCCACGTTTGGTATAACACCCCAGTGAATGGAGTGTGTATTTATCACAGAAGATGATATTCTACGTATTTTTCATTTAATCTGGCCATTTCCTGGCTGCCCAACATATCCAGCAACACAGTGGCTGTTTTTGTTTTTTTTTTTTTTTGAGAAGGATCTCACTTTGTAATTCAGGCTGGCCCTGAGCTCACTGTGTAGCCCAGGCAAGCCTCGAACTCAGCAGTCCTCTTGCCTCTGCCTCTCGAGTACTAGGATTACAGGCGTGAGCCACCATGCCCAGCACTGTGGTATGTGGTATTGATTGCTGGTGGGGGTGAGTCACCATGCCCACTATTATTGTATGTGGTTACCGGGATCGAACCAGGGACGCTGTGGTTGCCAGGCAGGCACTGGAACCACTGAGCTAAATCTCTGGCCCCACAGTGGCTATTTTGAACTGCACTGCAGACTGATACAGCTGGTGAGGACACTCAAGACTAAATTCCCAGGGTACTATTTCAGTGTCAACAAAGTGCCGAAGCACGCCACCTCTGGCTCATGCCTCCTGACTGCCACAGATGCTCAGGGGCCCATTGCCCTCTACAGCTCCCCAGATCACCATGGCAGCCACACTCTCCGGGCTATTTCACAGCCATATACGGCACCTGGGGAGCAGTCACAGGTGGCAACTGAGGGAATCACACCACAGAGACGTGCCAGGCATGACTATGAAGTGATCTGACTGAGAAAAGAAACCCTGATCAGTCGGCACTTCTGTTATCCCAGTCAGGCTGCTCTGGGATGTAAAGAGAAAGGCAGACAACTGCCACCTTACCCAGCGATTCAGCGCATCACAGGAATGTCTCTCTCGCCCAACTGTGGATGGCGCCATGTTGGGTACTGGGACCGATTTACAGGCCAGATCTGAGGCCAAAACAGAAGGAATTTACTTCTCAAAACATGGTCAATTTAAACACTGCAATCCAACTCCATTTCACTTAGATTCTACCATTTGCCTCAAGGGAACAGCCTCATATATTCTAGAAATAGAATGTAATCCTGACAGAAGGTTTACCATATTACACCTTTTTTCCCTTACGAACTATACAACATCTGAATGTATTTCCAGAGCACTCACCCCCACTGCCTGCCGTACTGGTGTTCAGCTCAGGACAGTAAATTTGCCCAACTGTGGGCAAATTATGTAGCCCAGGCACATATGGCACCACTGAGCTCACCCTTAGTCCAGAGAAAAAGAATATTTTACTACACTTTTTGAAAAAGTTTGTTTTCCAGGGCTTTGGACTACTCAACACAGTCTGCCAAGCACTGTGCTGTCAATCACTGTATCCAAGCATCCAAACTGGGTCTCCCAAAACATCCTTGACCCATCACATAGTGTGGATGCCCACTCATCATCTGGAGTACATAAAACAGGCAGAGTTCTGTCATCTTGGGGTTTAGATTTTAACTACAGGAAGAAAATCAGCACACACTGGTCACTGCCAGTGCTGTGACATAACTGGGCAGAGTCTCAGACAGACAGGAGCGGATGCTCTCCAAGGAGTGGGACTTAGGGCAGACCTCATGGGGGAGGATGCACGTGAAGCAGAGGCAACAGGTAACACCAAGGCCGAGTACCAGGAAGGAGCAGTGCTGGCTGCTTAATCAAGGAAGGGGTGTTAGAGAAAGATGGGCAAAACACACTGGCTTCAGGAGCCAGGGAAAGAACCTGGCTTCATTCAACCACGAGAACAGAATGTGTCCACGTTCTGGGTATGAAGCACTATGATTTGGGTTTGACTTTTAATGCTCACTCACTGCTGTGTGGCACATGGTCGGAAGGAGCTAAGCAGAATCCAAAGAAGTCAGACCAGTCAAATGAACCCTGCAGTCAGCTAGCTGAAAAATAATGGTGCCTTGGAGAGCACTGGTAGAACCTGGAGCAGTTTTGTTGAAGTACTGGGGATTGAATCCTGGGCCTCTGCCCTGGGCTGTAACCTGCTCCCCCCCACTTTTTTTTTTTTTTTTTGAGACAGAGTCTCACTTTGTAGTTCAGGCTGGCCCTGAGCTTACTATGTAGCAAGCCTCGAACTCAGCAATCCTCCTGTCTCTGCCTCCCGAGTGCTGGGATTACAGGCATGAGCCATCACGCCTGGCACTGTGGTTTGTGGTATTGATGGCTGTTGGGTGTGAGCCACCACGCCCAGCATTGTACGCGGTCCCCAGTGTTGAACTCAGGGCCTTGCACTTGTGAGGCAGGCGCCAGAACCACTGAGCTAAATCTCCAGCCCCCTGCTCCTTTTTTTATTTTTGATCTTGAGAGAGTATCTCACTGAATTGCCTGGGCTAGGCCTGAAGTTCAGATCCTACTGCCTCAGCCTCCCAGAATGCTGGGATTACAGGTATGCTCCACCACATCCTGTCAGAGCACCCTTTAAAAAGAGAGATTCTAGGTCTAACCTACTTGATAAAAGTATCTGGGAAGCACAGCATAAGGAGCTATTTTCAAGCGACTCTCAGCCACCGCTCCATGGGCTTAGACACTGGTATCTGGCAACCACCAGTATAATCACAGTGAATTAAACCAATAGAAATATTTTGGACTATGTATTTAATTTGAAACTGTACCAAATTTAAAGCCTTTAAACACAGACACAAAAATATACCCTTCCAAAATCACCTACCTGAGTTTGGTAATTCCTGGCAAAATCTGAACACCACTACTGGAGAGCTGAGCTCATCTTCTACCTGCGTGGACAGAATTCTAGTGTGACCAAGCACAGTCAACGCCACGGTCGCTGGGCAGACACACTGGTGGTACATTCTTTAGTTCATAAAGACATTTAAAAACTCAGTGGTTAACTTCAGTCACTAGAGTAACAAAAAGCAAATTAAAAATTTTAGAAGTGACTATGATGACCCTCCCTTGAGGGTACACTGTGGTTCTGATATTAATATGTGATGCTAAAATGGAAGCAGGGAAATGTTAGTATTATAGACATTAATGATCAAAAAAGTAAGGAAAGAGCAGAATAAGAATCAGTAGCGAGTGTGTCAGTGCTTTCAAAGAATCCCAGAAACCATTTTGAAAAACGCTTTATACTCAGAAAAATAACAAGTACTTTCTCCTGACCTTGTGAAACTCAATGGGATCCAAGTGCTGGTGGCCACATGCACAGGCACCACAGGACTGTATCATGTATTTCTAAACATCATTTCTTACATACTTAGATTCAGCACTTGTGGGCCTGGCATTAACCCACTTGGCCAGTGAATTTCCCAACAGACAAAAATGTTCCCTGCACTAGGCCAGCCCTTCACCAGACAGGCCCTCAGCCCTCAGCCCTCACCCTGTCAGCACACAGTGAACAGCAGCGTCCCTGTAGGCGGCGGTGTGTCTGTGTGGATGGGGCGCTGTGCTGGCTCTCCAAGCTTTCAGTCCCTGCATCTCATCTCTAGCCCTGAACCCGTGTTCCTAGAGTGCGACCACTCACAGGTTGAGCCACAGCAGGATACACCAACTTGAAGAGATAGGAAGTAAATGGGGCAAGAACTTTTTAAAAAACTTTTCAAAGGACGACATGGATATAATTCTGATTAAGCAAGACTTATATTCAAATGTTCCAATTATTTATTGAGCTAGTTTCTGTGCTACAATGATTTCATATTATCATCTCCTGTAACTTTCACATAAATATTCATTCATATGAGACAACGTCTCAAAGTGTAGCTTATGCTGGTCCTGAACTCACTATGTAGACTAGGCTGGCCTTGAACTCAAGGAGAAGCTCCTACCTCAGCCTCCTGTATGCTGGGACTACAGGTGTACAACACCATGCCTAGTTTGCCCTTGTTTCTTTAAAAATGTTAGTATTTACTAAGCCTGGTGGTCCATGCTTGTAATCCCAGCGCTCAGGAGGCTGAGGCAGGTGAGTCACTCAGAGTTCAAAGCCAGCTTGAACTAACTTTAGCAAGACTACATGGGTGAAAGGATCATGGGCTTAATAATTAAATAAATTGGAGTAACCCCAATAGGGAAGCAGGAACAAAATATGGCCACAAATAGTTCAACCATTTATCCATCTGTAATTATGATAAAGCACAGGGACGCCTTTCCTTCCTTTCTCTCTTCTTCCTTTGGCTGTGGGACCAAACCTGGGGACCGAACCTGGGCCTTCTCATTGAGCTACATCTTGGCCTTCTTATCTTTAAACAGGATCTTTCTAAGTCACTAAGTTGCCCAGGCTGGGTTCAAACATGATCCTCCTGCCTCAGCCTCCCAGAGTACTTGGATTAAAAAGCTGGCTCCATCAGGCCTTCCACATGGAGGAAAGGGACACCAGGAGCCCAGACAGGTTCAGCAAGGCAGGGATTCCCATCACATGCTCAGTCTGAGTCTCTGCCATCACAAGATTCCAACCAACAAACCTCATCTGACAGCTGAACTCACGGGCTCCAAGGGTAAGAAAATGACTCAGTTACAGGGATTCCGTGTGGCTTTCCAGTCCCCTGAGAATCACCTCCACTCCTCTGATGGCCACTCTATTTTTCTGAGGTCCCCCTGCAGACCCTGGGTGGCTTCAAACTGCCACCATGCAGGCCATTCATAGTGGTGACCACCCAGTCCTCAAGCCAAACCATGTTCCAACACTGTTCCACCTGGAACTGCACATAAATATGAGCTTCAAAATTAGCTGTACTCTGCAGAATTGTCAGATATTCAGTGAGCCTATTTAAATCAAAATCTAACGAATATATTCCCTGCCACTGTAAAACAAAATGAAGTGAAATTCCCATTTCTTCTTCTTCTTACTATCCCAAACGCACAAGCTGAGAGACGGACTCATTTCAGGGAGCTATCAGAAGAAGAAAGAGCAGGGCTCCTTTCTTTCTCTTCCTCATTCCCCTTTGTGCAAACACAAACTCTGGTATCACAAAGTTTTAGAGCAAGTAGCCTAAAGTCCTCAGGTAGAACAACTTTTCTTTTCAGAAAATGAGTGTCCTACTAAAGTCCTTGGGCAGGTGAATGGTGTTTGCAAGATCTTCATGGAGTTCTAAATTTTACAAGGACAAACGAACCATATCAAAGGCATTACAGACACTTAAGCTCTGTAAGTTACCAATTCTTGGCCTTTGGCTGTCTTAGTCATAAACAAATGCGTGATGCCCTTGCAAAGGCTGCATTTTTTTAAACTAGAGCTGTCACAACTCAATTAAAATGCATCATATTTGGAGAAAAGCATTTTGCTGTTGAAGTTAATAGGAAGTTATATCCTTACCAGGATTTTGATGTGGTTCACTTTCTTCAAACTTTCCTGCAACCGCTGACTCTGCAAATGACAAAAACAGCCTGTGTGACTACATGAGACTGACATATATACTCAGTTTCCAGGAGGGCATCTGAGGCTGCAAACAAGGATCCCAGGCATCTGCAACTTGGTGATTTCCCAGTATGGCTGCCAATTTCTATGATTCAAGATCTGCAAATATTCTTCAGTCTTTCAGATGAAAGTTACACATACTGGGCCAGAGGGTTAGCTCAGTGGTTCCGGCGCCTGCCTTGCAAGCACAAGGTCCTGAGTTTGATCCCCAGTAACCACATACAATGCTGGGCGTGGAGACACGCCCACCAGCAATCAACACCGCATACCACAATGCCAGACGTGGTGGCTCACGCCTGTAATCCCAGCACTCGGGAGGCAGAGGCAGGAGGATTGCTGAGTTCACGGCGGCTTGCCTGGGCACCATAGTGAGCTCAGGGCCAAGCTGAACTACAAAGTGAGACCCTATCTCAAAAGCAAAAAACAAAAAAAACAAAAATTTACACATACTCATTCAAGAAAATCTCTTTTGTGGCCAGGTGTGGAAGTGCATACCTGTAGTGCCAGCACAAGGAAGGCTGGGGCAGGAAGACCATTTCAAGTTCAAGGCCAACCTGGGCTACCGAGAGGGACCCTGTCTCCAAACAAGAACAAACAAAAAAGCTTTTTCTAGAGAAATATGTGAATCTATCCCATTAGTGATAGAAGCCAGTTATTTAAAAACCATGGAAATGTGAGCAATGCACACTCTGACTGAGGGGAGGAAACCAGTGACGCACAAGAGCACACCTGGCTGAGAGCAGGTGAAGAGCACAACGCTGCTGCTGAGCCTCTGCAAGACCAGTTCCCTTCGCTGTGCTTACTGAAGTTGCACTGACAATCCATCAGATGCTCGGAAAGTGCCCACGCTGGAGTGTGTGTTCTGTGAGTGCTGGCTATCTTCACCTTCACTGCTGCCTCAACCCTGGTTTCTTAATATCCATGTGAGGACAGTGACTATGTCTAACTCAGGTGCAGGGTACACTAAACCCACAGATATTCACTGAGCACCGCATGCTGGAAAACCCCTCAAGAAACCTTTTTTTTTTTTTTTTTTGAGACAGGGTCTTATTTTGTAGTTTAGGCTGGCCCTGAGCTCACTATGTAACTCAGGCAAGCCTCAAACTCAGCAATCTTCCTGCCTCTGCCTCCCAAGTGCTGGGATTTCAGGCTAGAGCCACCAAGCCCAGCATACAAGACCTCATTTTTTAACATGTCATCAGTGGATCTTACATTCTAGGGAATCAATTGAAACAAAACATGAAAAGTGCTTCATGGTGCCTGATACTAAATAAATGATATTCCTGCTATTCAGGAAGAAGATGGTAAAAATAGTAAGGAAGAAAAGGAAATGGAATCTCCCCGGGAGCATAGAGAGAGTGTAAGGCATAACATACAGACAACCATACCTGCTAAAGTTCTGTGTAGTTTAACATACGCGCTTAGCATGAGGTGCCCGCAGTATGGTGTCATTCAAGTCCAGGTATTTGAAATCAGCTATAGGTTTTGGTTGCAAAAAGATGCCAGAGCTGTGATGCCCTCCAGGGTTTGGGATTCACTGCCATCATTTCTTTTCATGCACTTCACAGGCCCTGGTGAATCTAAGATCAATCCCTTGCTGTCTAGACTTTCCCTAGATTAAAAAGTTACTACAGCAATAAGGGTCTCCTTCCTAACAACCAAGTCAAGATAGGACCAAATGGCATACTAAGAAGACTTTTTACAAGAATGGTGCTTTAACAGAAATAAATCTTAAACTTACTAATGTAAAAAGGAACTAACCTATGAAGCTAAGAACTATGTTAGCAAAATATGAAAATGTGGGGCCAGAGGGTTAGCTCAGTAGTTCCGGCGCCTGCCTCGCAAGCGTAAGGACCTGAGTTCGATCCCCGGTTACCACATATAATGCTGGGCGTGGTGGCTCACGCCTGTAATCCCAGCACTCGGGAGGCAGAGACGGGAGGATTGCTGAGTTCGCGGCGGCTTGCCTGGGCACCATAGTGAGCTCAGGGCCAGCCTGAACTACAA
>PVIC010024133.1:0-26282 GCA_004025085.1 Thryonomys swinderianus | reverse complement strand
CAAGCCTGACTCAGCAATCCTCCTGCCTCTGCCTCCTGAGTGCTGGGATGACAGGCGTGAGCCACCACGTCCGGCACTGTGGTATGTGGCATTGATGGCTGGTGGGCGTGAGTCTCCACATCCAGCATTGTATGTGGTTACTGGGGATCGAACTCAGGACCTTGAGCTTGCGAGGGAGGCAGGCGCTGGAACCACTGAGCCAACCCTCTGGCCCAAGGTACGGAATCTTATGAGATGTTACAAGTGAAAGGAGACAGGGCTATGTGAAAGCTGGGGCAGACTCTAAAATTTAAGGGAGGGAAAAAAAACCATGCAGCAGGGCCATCCATGCATCACTGTTTTATATTTAAAATGGTATATGTATCATTTTATAAATACAGAAAGGAACAAAAGTCCCACCCTGAATTCCTTACACAGACGGCACCACAGAGAAAACTGAGGGAGGTTAGTAAGACAGTGACTGATTTGTCCAGTTTGCTCCACAGGGCTCTCTACACCAAAACACTTTTATAATGATAATTTATTCACGTGTTAGCTGTGTGACACACAGTCAACGTCAAAAGAAATGAGAGACCCTTTTAAGAAAATGGACTGTAAGAGGTGAGTTTTGGAGGTAGAGGGAGCGGACACTGGAGGGAAAGTGAGCAAGGACGAGAATCGATGATGTCAAGTTGAAAGTGTTTCAAAAGGAATTTAAAAAGAGCACAAGGACTGGAATCGCTGATGGAACCTGATTCTGGAATCTACAATATGCTTTACTGAATCCTATGCCCTCATATGGCAGTCAGGAAACAGTGATGGTTTGTGGGCTTAGAGCATTGTGAAGGAAGTGAGGAAAAGCTTAAGTTAACATTTTTTAAAAAATGTAAGACTGTAGAAAGCTATGTGTAAGACAAAAAGAAAGGAATCTTTATATGGTCTACAAATTTACATATTTTAATATTCACAATGCATCAATCAATTTTTCATTACCCTATAGACTATTTTGAGAAGAAATATGTATTTTAAATTGTTATTTTATTTTCACCTTCTTATGATGAATGTCTTTTAAATAAATTGACCATTCTGACTATCCAGAGCATTAAAAAAGAAAAAGAAAAATGATTTTACTTCAGGCATCAGAACCATAATCAGCTTGAAAGGGGAAAAATTAAAAAGTCTATAAAAATAGATATTGTAATAGAGGCTGCTTAGAATAAAGACATTCAAGACAGTTTCAATTAGATCGCACTCTTTCAAAAGGTGTCTCATTTGTGTATCTGAAGAAAATTGTAATCCATCTCATGGAAATGTATTCTAAGGCACGCAAAGATTATTCGAGGTGAAATGACTGGATCTGAGCCAGTGGAAGTGAGTTAGATGTTAGAAGAAGCATGTGTGAGAGCATTTCTCTTTGCGAAGACTTTCAGAGTGGAGCAGCTAAGCTAAATGACATGAAGCACCTTGCTGCTGCAACTTGATTAACAGCCAGTGTTGAGAAAACCTCTACACTGATGAACAATCTGTCCTGTAAACACTGACAAAGCAGCCATTAAACATAAGACCAGGAGTGACGGTCAACGGCAATTAGAACGAAGCACACAGCTACAAAGCCACCCAATGTTTCCCACCTTCTAAGGCCAACACTTGGCTACACAAAAAGCTGTGTTGTTATTTTCTGTTACAAAAACATATCACACAACTAGAAAATATTTACATGCTGTCTTTTCCCACTGGATTTTGGTATTGCCATATTCATCTATAACTTTAGACTTCGTCATGGAGAAATATTAGCAGAATGACACTAAGAGATTTATCTAACTGGAACTCAGTATTATTTCACCTTCTTAAAAACGCATCTTCCGGATGGCTTTCAAAATATGAGGAATATGTCATCTAAGATTTTGTTCTTTGAAGAGTTTATAAATAATTTTCTTCTTTGCTCCCTTCCTTTCTCTTTCTCTCTTTGTGGTTACTCTGTACCTTTTTTTCTAAGACACACAGTTTTTATAACCCAAAACAAGTAAACAGCAATATTTCTTTTTTCTTTTTATTTATTTTTTGAGACAGGGTCTTGCTCTGTACTTCAGGCTGGCCCTGAGCTCACTAGGTAGCCCAGGCAAGCCTCGAACTCCCAGCAATCCTCCTGCCTCTGCCTCCCGAGTGCTGGGATGACAGGCATGAAACTACCATGCCCTATATTGTTATATAGAGGATTGAACTCAGGACCTTGCGCTTGCAAGGCAGATGCCAAAACAACTGAACTAAATCCCCGGCCCAAACGGCAATATTTCTAAGAAGAAATAAGATAGGGCTATGTAAAATACATTACCTTTGACATGTTCAAAAGAAGTCCCCCTTGCCACTGTGAGTTTATTTGTGCTTAGTGTAGGGGCTCTGTGTTATGACAGCAGCATCTGACCATTGTAATCACTAATAACACTTGTGTGCTTTGAGTGGCTTCCCATATCTTATGCTTCTCATTTTGACCTATGCTGGAGATTTCCTTCCATGAGCAACATATGATCTTTGTTTATCACCCCTCTCTTATCCAGACTCATTTGTTGGAATCCTATTTGGATGCATTTGTAGCTAAGACCTTTGTAACTTTTATGATGTCAGATTTGGTTATGAGAGGATGATCCCCATGAAGAAATTAATTCATTTTAAAAAGAAGAGAGAGCTTTCCCCACCCCCTTCTGTTAGAAAACAGCAAAATGTTTGGAAATTAAGGAAAAAGTCCTTAAGTGGGAACTGAATCAAGCAGCTAACTGGAATTTGAATCGTGAGAACTGAGTAACTGTTATTTAAACCACTCAGCCTGTGGTAATTTTTTTGTAGCTGTCCAAGCTCTGACAGGCGCCATGGTCCATTCCTATTCCTTTAATCAGGCTCAGTGTTTCTTTATTTCAGCACATGCCAGCCATGAATAAAATTTTTTCATGATTTCTAATTGAACGAGGTCTTGAATGGAGATGTCTTTAATGTAGTAATCAATGTGTTGCTAAGGAATATTACACAGAGCTTCCCACATCCAGTACTAAAACAGGCATCATCACTACCAAATTACTCGGGAGGGTGTGTTAAGGGAAAACTACTACATTGTGACCCAAAAGACGTCTATACTACCTATCACTAATTTTTTTATGTAACCTGGCAAATCAGGTGTCTCCAATTTATTCTAGTGTAAAACATAGAATTGCTTTATATGGTAAATAAATCATCTTCCATTAGTAAAATTTCATGTTGTTTTCCATCCTGTTAAGGTATTTTTCACCATTATATTAAAAAATCAAGGACAGAATATGTTTAAAACTTGTTTCTATTTCTTCTTTGGAAGTCTATTTCTGTGTGACCAGAACAAAAATAAGTAATATAAAACAGTAAAATCCTCCATTCTATAATTGTTATAACATATGGTTACATGAAACAACAATGTAATAATTTACCGAATGAGAAAGATACATATTTTAGATGATATTTAGACCCAATCAGTCTGGAATATGATGTACAAAGAAGAGTAAATGATGTTACCTTAAGCTCCTGCCCTGGCATACTATACTTGTTTGCAAAAGTCCTAAGCTATAATTCATTATTTTCCATTATTTCTTATTTGTAATTCATTTTTCAATTAGAGGAATAAACTCCGAATGGAGTTCCCTGCACAGGGTCATTTATTCCTTTTGATTCTAATTTGTTAATTTTAATAACTTCATAAAATATTTCTAAAAGATGGTAGACTATAAATTGCGTATACTCTGTTAAATTACAATGAGCTATAAGAATTGGACACTCTCAGTACACTTACATTATGGAAAATCATTATGCTTATTTATCTCCTTGTTTTTAATTTTTTCCTAAATGAGCTTTGTTATTTCTAAAGGAGTTAAATGGATGAAATACAAAATTACGATAAATGTCAACCTAAAAATCAGTTACTCAAATGTTTTCAGTTTTCTCACCGGCTACACCCACAATTCTATGAACATTATATTGATGTGGCTAGCAAGTAAATAGATAAAAATAATAATTTAAAAAATAACCTTAGTAATAATGGCCCATCTCGGTCATTCTACTTGACACTCTGACAGAGCTACATAAAATATGCCTACGTCTACAAAGATCAGAACCGTAACTGGTGACACATATTATGCAGCACGTGTCTCACATTTCTACCCATGCCTACCATGTGCCCTGAAACCACAAATATTCAATTAACATTTTTTTAAATAAAGGAAGAAGTTACTGTGTTTTAAAACACTACTTTATACAGAAAAAAAATAATGGGCTTTTCCAAAACTTTAAATGACCTTCATCTCCATAGTGATCAACCATTCTCTATCAAAAAGTGACAACGGGTGGATTTCTTTGATCATTGGCCTAAAGTATGATTTCTAATGACACTTTAAAGAAAAGAGACTGAGAAGCACAACAGCTCAGTTCCTTTGCTCTTAACTGTTTAGTTACCTTCCTTCTTCTGATCTATGTTCTACTGAATTTATTTGAAGTGGTCTAATTAAAATCAGGGGGTTGTTTTATTATTTTATTGCAAGTTTTAATTTTAAGACTTTAAAGTTTTTTAATGAATAGTCACATAGAAAGCTGACAAGATAGCTTGCATCTGGTTGGAATTTTGGGGGCAACTTGAATTTTAGGCAGACCATAATGCTGGACATACAGTGAATTGATTTCAAAAGAAATAAATGGCGATATAGCTAGGCAATTAAATAAGAAGATGATAGAGAGGGAGAAGAGAAAGAAGAAAGAATTGAAGAAGAAAGCAAAGACAGGAAGTAAACAAACAAATAAAAACATGCCACCCTATGTCTGCAAAGAACCAAATTATAGGAATGTTCTGAATATAAATTTGTTATGTTACAGTGCAGTGGTGAGGAAATGTCATTTTAAGGAAAAGCAAAATGATTTGGAAATAGTTTTTCTTTGTTAGTTAAAGGTAAAGTGCTTTAAAATAAGAAAATATTCAAATGTAGAAACATTAATGGGTTATCTTTAACAGTTATGAAAATGAAATATTATTCTACTCTAAGAATGTTTAATGAGCTTACAAATAACAGAGTGCTCCTTGAATCAGTATTTACAGTTTAAATGGCATTGAAAAAAATTGATGGCAAAAAAAGAGGAAACAAAGCTTGTGTATATAGGGACAGGGAGTGGTGGTAGGGTGGGGAGGGGAAGGGAAAAAATGAGAATTAAGTTGTATCATATACTGATGCAAATTCTCAATGTGGAGTGTATTTGGGATGTGTATATACAATGTACCAATAAAATGTACCAATTTAAAAATAGAACTAAATTAGAAATTGGAAGGTAAATAAAAAACATATTAACCTTTAAGACAAATACGCTATTTTCCTGGTTAATTTTTTGTGTTAACCTTTCTGGCTCACAGGATTTCAAGATACTTGGTTTAACATTATTCCTGGGGTTATGTTTCTGGATGAGTTTGGCCTAAGAATCTGTGTACTAAGGAGCCCCCCGCCCAGGGCAACTAAACCTCATTCAGAAATGAAGGGCCTACATAAAACCAAAGGGCAAGAGTGAATTCACCTCTCCACCTCATTGTCTGAGCCAGAGCACATTCTCACTTTCCCTTCGGACTAGGACCTAGGCCACTGACTCTGAGTTTCTCTGGACTTTAGGCCTTCAGACCTGACTTGAAACCACACAACTTGCTTTCCAAGGTCTCCTACTAGGCACGTGTTGGGACTTCTCAGCCCACGTGATTAAGTGAACTAATTCTCACATTTCTAGATAGTAGGGAGATTTCTAGCTAGTACTAGGACAGTTATCCTTATCTCTAGAATAATTCAAGACTTTAAGAATGAGTTTTCTGGTTCTGCATAATTGGTTCATTCTTATGAGTAGAATTAAAGATGCGATTTCTAGTAGTAAGGGAAGTATGGGTAACCCATAGCATGAATGGTGACTATAAGATATCTGCTCTTAAATAGAGAATTCAGTGACTTTTAGAGATTATGCTTTTGAACATTTTCGGAAAACGGATTATTACAGTGAAGTTGGTTGCCTCACTAGACAAATGGTGAAAAAAAAAATGATACCACAGATTTGAATTCCTTTCTAACTTGTTTTCCATCAATATTCATAGAACCCAATTTTTATTAGAAAATTGTTAAAATTGAGACAAGTTGCCTATTAGGAACTCTAGTACTTTGGCGAAAGTCAAAGAAAATTGTACTTTTTGAAGGAATCAATTCTTGATGCAAGATTAATTTTCTTAAAAATTACAGATAAAACTAACCCCGAGAAAGCAGAGCTTTGCCTGGGAGCTGTTCTATTTGCTCACAATGAAAGGGTGCTCTAGTTGAGCCTTCACTTAGACATTAAATCATTGGTTTAGTTATTTTTTCACTTTCAACTAATCGCAGTAAACACGAGTTTAGAAGGAAAATAACTTCACCAGGCATTTGGAAGTTTGGAAGGAATATATGGCATAATTCCAATGGAAAAAAGATTGCTATGGCAGTAGAAGTAGGCCAACACAAGTTTCACAAAAGTGGTCTACGCTGTCCCAAGGTGTTCAAGAGTCTGAGGAAGATAAATTGGCTCTTAATTAAGGTTACACTTGTATAGGTAGCCATTGGTATATGGTGAGAACTTCAAGGGGACAGTCACGAGTAAGCTCAAAGGACAGACCGTGAAAAATCAGCCTTGAATTTAGCTAGAATGCAGATTTTTGTTGATGAACATAATGGAGAGAATGTTGTGAGTGTAGGGTGAGACCAGTTAATGAAAGCTTTCTAATCCTAACCTAAAATTTTTCAAATTACAATCACTAACAACATTTAGGAGTTTTCAACTGGAAAACATGCAGTAGTTTTTCAAATGGAAAAAATGTCAGTGTGGTGTTCTCTGAAAGTCTGAGAAGAAATAAAAAAGCTCATGGGTGCTGCTGACGCAGCTGATCTCAGCTAATAAGGAATAAATTCATTTTTAATACAAAACTGTTAGTTTTTAATACATTTTAAGTAACTTTGGCAAACAGAAATACTTCTTCGAGGGTGCCATAAGATGTGTTAGTTTCACTGACTTCTCTGTGAGTGCTGAGATGATAGGCCCCGAAATGCTATCCTAAAAATCAGATAGGACATCCACTGCCACGTTCATGTTCACCCCAACAGAACTGGACATGAACCCACTGGAGAGGGTGCAGGAGCCTGCTCACCCTTCTGGCCTAGAGAGCAGCCATGGTCACTGGTGCTGAGGATAACATCCGGTCAAAGAGGGGAACCGAGGTGAGCCATTTCAAGGGCAGTCCTTTTAGGAGCTTACCCCGACCGGCTGCCCTAAAGATCTAAGCTGCAGATTTACTGTCCCTGCCCCTAAGCTCCCAGCTGCCACGCTACCTTTACCCCAAAGGTAATTCCACCTGATAATTAACTGTGAAATGTTGAGTGGCCAGTGTCTGACCCGAGGATCTGTGCCAAACAAAAGTTTCACTTGTATTTTTTTCCCTTTCTTTCTCTCTCTCTCACTGCCAGTTTGAGTATGTGTGTTTTTAAGTATTAGCTCTCATGTAAGCGCATGCCTACTTAAAATTCTCAGACGATGAGTCAGACTTGTTCACTGAGGTTCCTGGAGAGTCACATGGTGAGGCCTTATGAAACGTTACCTTATGAAAGGTTGGAAAAAAAGAATCAGTAGAGCATTTCTGCCTTTCTATATTCACATGTCCATGTAAGTACATGCATATACATTCTTGTGTGTATATCCTGGAACACCAGTGTCATATAATTTTGCATACACATACTTAAGAGAGAGACTGCCAGATACTTATGAAGGAAAAAAATCCCTTTGCTTTTATTCTTTTCTCTTTCTTTTCTGGTGAGCTCGAGGTCCGAGACTCTTCAAATCCAGAAGCAAGCAGAAGCCTGATAGCTAAACATGCCTCACTCGGACTGCAGTGAGATACCAACCCTTGGATTCAGAACGGGAAACTAAGAATGTAGATTCAAAACTGATAGAGCACCAGTGTGTGCTGAGAGGGGATATCTAAGTTGTTTCACTTGCTGGTCTGACAATTTGCTCCAGGCTTCTGCAGGCCTCTAAAAACCCTGTATTACCGTTCACGTTTTACTTGCAATAAGTCTGATGCTTCATAATACAATGACCACATCTTGTTAATGTAGAACAATCAAGTAGGCTGTCTCCTATGAACACATTTAAGTCACCATGAGTTTTGAAACTTAGATTAATCTTTCTGGGTGAATTCTGTACATGTAAATTCACTCTAGAATTTATATTTTCAGTGTAAAAGCCTTATCTGCTAATGAACTTTCACTAAAGAGAGAATTGAGTCACTCCTTACCAAAGAAAAAAATCTATATTACAGAATAAGTAGTCTGGAAAGATTCTGCTTTGAGATGAGGATAGACAAGGAGGCAGAAATTTCCTCAGCAGTTTTCCTCAAAAGATCCGGGTTACTGACACCACTTAAAGGGTGTCTTCATGTCTGAAGACATCGCTGACTAAATTGGTTGCTTGATTCATTCATTTCACGAACATTTGTGGAGGACCTGGTATTTACCAGACATTGCTAGAGGCTGGAAATTCAAAGAAATGCATACTACCATCCTACCCTGCTCTGCGCACTCCAGTTTGATAATCAGAGTTGTATAAACACATAGTCACAGTTCAGGAATGTGGAAAGTACTATGAAAACACAGGTGTGGACATGACTAACTGGGCCTAACAGAATCTGATGAAGTTTCGCAGAGAAGGGGACGCTCGGTTGAGATGTTCTTTGACAGGTAGCAAATGCTTTGCTGCAAAGTGAGTAAAGCAAAGAGAAAGGGTTCTGAGTGTTGGAGAGGGAAGGTGAGAAAGATAGGCTCCTGAGAACTTTCACTTAGTGGTAGCCAAGAGTGATGCGATTAGGAAGCTAAGAATGTGTCATTCCTCTGCACTTCTGGTGGGGGCCGGTCTAGAAATAGTGCCTCGAAGGAGGGCTGGTAACCTTGCAGAGAAAAACTACTAGCAATCTAAGGTCTCTTTCCCAGCTATCAAGTCACTCACTCACCCCTTCTAATTCTCTCGCTGCTTCTCTTTTCTTCTTCCTCTCCTTCTCTGCTTTTCTCATCTCAAACCCAAATCTTTCTCTTTGACGCACTGGCATGACTTTTGCACTCAACCAGTACAGTTCACACAGCACCATTTCAGGAAGGAATCCAGACCGATGAAGAGAGCTGCATTCCAGAATCCCTGGGGGAACAGTCTTGTTTGTTCACTTAACCCCATGCGCTGGGACCAGGACAGGGGCCCTGAAAACAAACCTGGGTTATATGGGAGGGACGTTCCTGGACTAGGCAGGCTCTGAGTTGAGCATTATTCCCCCTTATTTTCTACTATTGTATTGATTATTGCACTTTGAATGAACCAAGAGGGACTGTGGAGTACAGCCTGACACTGTTGCCTTCTATACAGTGCTGTTTTATGTACGCTGAGGTTGCTTTCTGTGATTTAATTTTGCATTATAAGTGTTTCTTATAGGCTTACAAGAAGGAAAAACTTCCTCAGGTTGAAAGGTTTCTAAGAGGTGTGTTTCTTTATAAACCTGAGTCTACACGGGCCAACACAAAGTGGGAACATTCATGATTTTTGTATTCCCTTTCCCTCCTGGTCATTGCCCCTAATTAGGTAAAAGAAACCAATTATACTAAGGGATAAACCTGATACAAAAGTTATGCAGAACTGGAAATCATTCCATTGAAAGGACCTATCTTCCTGCAGTCTGCACATAAATAAGATTCAGTAAGATGTTGAGATTCATATACTTGCATAAGTACAGGGCCTTAAGGACCTAGAATTTTTCATAATATATCGTTTCATGGAAAGATGATATAGCTTGTAAAAAAAATCTCCTGAGATTTGCTTGGTTTCTTTGTTGTTTTTATGTTTAAGCTGTTAAAGCTCTGTATATCAAAGAACCTAGCATCTTTTTAGGAAAATGGACCCTTCACTAACTTGAATTACATTGTAGAAATTATTAGGAGATAATCTGTTCCAAAACCTCTCTAATTCTGTTAGCACCCAGTCAAAAAATCATAATTTGGAATCACATCTGAAGTTATCCCAACTCGTATTTAGGAATACCAGTCTATTTGCTCTACTAGAACCCCACGTTTTAGTGAAGTCCCACATGAGTGTGTATGAGAGGAAGATGGCTCTTCTCCATGATTAAAGAGCCGTATCAACCTCTCCCCATCCTGTGTCCCACACACAGCTGCTAAGGGCATCACAGCTAGAAGAAAGCTAAAACAGAATATTGCACAGGAAGTATTTATGGGCCAGTCCTGGAAAAGGCCCAAGTCACTTCCACACAAACTATTCAGCTGTCCAGACATCATTCACAGGACTGTGTACAATGATCAGCATGACTACATTTTGCTCAGGAAGAAAAGAAAGTAAGCGTGGTGGATGTCTAGCTAGACTCCTTCCTGGAGTGCCCCATAGTCTCTCACAGTGCTGAGCATGCACTGAGTGGTAGTGAGCAAAAATGTGATTTGGTCCACTAGAAGTTGAACAGAAGTCACTCAGCAAAACTCAAATTCAGTTCTATAAGTAGGATCTATGACAAAAGGTTTTTTATGCCATGTTGCTACTCACAGCACAAATGAATTTTCTAAACACTCACACACATACACACATGCACACACACACACACATCTTTTATACATGTTTGTTTCTAATCTCTAAGATTGACTATGGATCTCAAAAAGAGGTATAAATGATGTAGATATGAGGAATTATGCTATAATTTTGTATAAAAGTGAGTGTTCTAAGATAAAACTATTTTCTTTGCTGTTCCTTATTGTAGAAATGGAACATTACTAGCAATTGAAAATAAAATATTTTATTAAATAAAATGATAAAATGCCCATGCTTATTTATCACTATAGATTACAAGATTCTTCTCAAATTGATAATAGGTATTTTCTGCTATGCTTTATATCATTTAAAGACAAGTTCAATATTGTCTCAAGTGGCTCTGGATAATTATATTTGTTTTGATGGTTACCTTCTTGTGCCTCTATTTGTTTCTTATGCTTGTAGAAAATTATGGTGAATAACTAATTTGGTCACTAGAGAAAAGCAGTAAAGTTAAATGTTTTTTCGATCAAGTCCACTTCCCTGGACTTTTAGCTGTACTCCCATTACAGTTTCTGGAGGGTGTTTATGGTTTGAATCCTACAAGATGTTGTCACATGAAATCTGGAACACCCAAGGAATAACACAATACCACAGAGCTAATGTGATTGATGATATCATAGCTTATTTTTAACAGATGTCAAAAGGAGAAAAATCAAGCTGCCACTGCACATACTGAGCCCTTGTTCTCTTAACACAGGATCTTTATAAGTAAATCACAGTTAATGGTAGGTATTCATTGGGTTAGGTGATGGGTGTTTGGATTTCTTTTGGGCTTTCAAGAGCAAAAGCATTTGAGAAAAATCAGAATTTCTGATTCTGATTCTGAAATGTTCCTTTATTTTTGTTTGCTGTATTTTATGACAGTGTTTAATTTGGCATTTGGATTCTACTCAGAAAAATGTTTCTTTTTAGAAATACAGTATAGATGTGAAAGTCACAAAGTCTCGAAGGTATGCATTCTTGAGTCTAACGCTTCAATAACTGCTGGATGAAATTCCATGTCCACTAATGTGCCAACTGGAAGAGAGAGTGTAGGTAGCACTTTTAAAAGATGTATGTATGTAAACATAACTTGGGGGACATAAAGAAAAATAATTATGTTTTAGCTAAATCAAAGAATACCAGTATTTTTGTTTTCTCTGATTCCAACAATCTACAGTGCCAGATAATTATTTTCTTTCAAGATATCGTAGTATTTGTGACCCAGTTTAAGAAAAGATGAAGCTGTTGGTGAATTTGTAGAACTATCTCTGAAATACATTCAGTAGCAACCACGCCATCCCTCTCCTGAGTGAGCCTCACCTTCAGATGCTGAGTCACTGTGAGAAAGGGAAACAAAAGCTTACATTGAGGAAAGAGAACTAATTCCTCCTTCTTCAACCATCTGAGGAATTTCTTACATATTAAACCAACACATCTGCCCAAATTTGGTGCTTATGATTGAACAATCAGGTGGAAGGTATTGCATTTGAGAACATGAACGAAGATCTCCTATTTCAATTAAAAATTTAAAAATTAAGAAATATTTTTATTAAACATATAATCACACAAATACACACAGATGTGCAGATAGCCAGAATGAATATGATTTGAGTTTTTTGAAACATTAATAAAATACATACTAGAAAATTGATTGAGGTAAACAGTAGGATATAATAATACCTTAGGCAATTTGTCTTGTGTGAAGTTGAAAATAGCTTGTTAGAAATTAATTCTGGGACTCAGAAGCTCAGCCCCTACCTTGCAAGGAAGAGGTCATGAGTTCAAAACCTAGTAACAAAAATAGGAAGAAAAAGAATTCTGAAAACTGCCTTGAATGTTGTAAAAAATAAAACCCTGATAAACATAGTTCACATTTATTTTTAACTTTGTTATTTTGACAGTCTTTATCATAAATACACAAAGTTACTCTATGCAAAACCAGTGAATATCTGACACATCACAGGGCTCCTCAACTCTGCCACTACAGTGACAAAAAAACTGGAGACAAACGAGTGTGCAGATACACAAGGACAAATGCACAAATACCCACAGCTGTGTTCCACCAAACACAAATATTATTCAAGCAAACAGTAGGTCTGATGTGGCTCATATGCCATTGTCGAATCCTGATTTTTACAACTCTCAAACCATGCATTAACTGTGATTTTTTTTTTCTCTCATCCTCATGAGAAAAAGAATTTCTTGGGAATTGTTCTCAAATGACTGATAATTGTAGCTGTTCATCTGAAACAGAGATGTGAAATATTTCTCCCCCCAGTTTTTAATGAAGAACACAATGCACCTGATAGATAAACCAGGCCTCAAATCTGTCATCCTCTCCGAAATTCTCTGTGGACAGTAAAGGCCTTAGGAGTTGGGAAATGTACTCATCTGCTGAGTGGCAGCAAAAAAATTTGCTACATGAAAAGGGAGCTTTGGTTCCAAAAGATGCTCTATTTAAAAGGCCACTGCTGAGAGGTTTCATGCTTCGTACTGCTGAGGGCCGTCTTAAAAATAATGACCTACTTTCTTCCCCAAAGCCAACTCTGAAAGAGGATGATGTCGACAAATCAGGTCTCATAAAAGAATATAATTAAACCCTGATGCTCCTTGGAATGAAAGAACTTTGAGATAATGACTACAGTGGCACACATTGTACCAAAGAGAACAAGATGTCACAATTATATATTTGCAGGTTGATTTAATCTGACAGGATTCTTAGCAACGCTGAACTTGGTCTGTGTGTAACAACACAGCCTATGTGTTCTACAAACTAAGCTCTGTTTATCTTTTATACACTTACACATGCCAATTAATAAACTTCTTCATTTAGCTGGGCACTGTTATTAAGGGAGATCTCCTATATGTTGGCATTTTCCGGGAAAAATTATCTGTAAATCGTCCTCTTCATTTAAATATATTCTTTTTCATATTCTCTGTATGAATTGGGTTTTTATTTGATTTTTCAGTGAAAGTCTCTCACTGTAAAGTTCTAATTATCTTGTCTCCTTATATATCACTAATGGAGAAATTAACAACCAGTAGATTTATATTTTCTGTCATAATCCAAAATAGAGATGAATGAACTAACCTGGGAGTTGGCAAACTGTGGTCCTTGGGCCACATCTATCCACCTCCTGTTTCTAAATAGCCCTTTAACTCCAAATGGCTTTCATAATTCAAAATATTTGAAAAACTACTAAAACAGAATGTATTCCATGGACATATTCATGCAACTTATATGAATTTCAAATTTCAGGGCCCACAAAAAACATTATATTAGAGCAGAAGCGTTCATTTTGTTTTTGTTTTTTGGTAACAGGGATCAAACTTGGTATGTTGTGCTTATAAGGCAGGTGGCCTGGAACCCCTGAGCTAAATCCTAGGCCTTGAGACAATTGCTTTTATGACATGGTCTATTGGTAGTTTTATGCTAGAAGAGCAAAACTGACTCTTTTCACTGGAGATTGTCTGGCCAGCAAAGACTGAGATACCTACTTTCTTTACCTTATAGGAAAAATTCCCAACCCAGGAGTACATAAACCTTCAAATTCCCTTGGTGAACTTTTGCTGTCGCCTTCCATTGTTAACCCTATTTTTGCCTTGACTTTGAGGCTTGAGAGATATTTCAGAATAGAGGTAGAAGGGAGGCCCAATTTTGGCTATAACAATTCCCCACAATCTATTTCTATCTCTATCCCATGAAATGTAGAAGCCAACCGAAAATGTCTGAACTATATATTGCGTTAAATTTTATAAAGCACTGTCCTATGTGTAGTTTCACTGATACTGCTCTTTTACTTTAAAGAGATGGACTCTGAGGTTTGAATATGTGTTCTTTTCCAAAACCATGCACTGAGTCAGTGGTGAAGATGACATTGTAAATGTAACTTTGGACCTTATGTTATTCCTGTGTGACTGCCCCATTCAGAAATTTGAGAGGTGAACAAAAACGTTTTGTCCTTCAAATGGTTCCTGCATGTAAATAATCTAGAGAGATCATGTAAAATGGAACTTCCTTTTCCCTCTTCCATGTGACCTTGTATAAAATGAGGAAGAGCCACCAGCTGGCTTCTTCCTCCACTCAAGGTAAAATAGAGTAACACTGATGTATGCTTTTGTCTCATAGCAATCCGTGCATCAAAGAATTAAGAAGCAACACTCAAAACTCTAGCGATTTGGGATGTAAAATAAGAATCCCATGATATGTATCATTAGTATAGCTTCAAATTTCTACAGGGTTGCACTTTGTTTTGTTTTTCTCTCTCCTTGGTCTCTATTTTACCTTTCATTCTCTTTCTCATTCAACACAAACCTTCCACACAGGCTTTTGCATACTTTGAGTTGACATTTTATTTCTACCTTTGCTAGTCTCATGCCAACTCTGGAGAAATCCACAACTGGTCTTGGGCACAGTTTGAGAAGTCATCACCTTGAAGTTCTTTACTCTTTGTGACTAGCACATAGTTTTGGAAAGCCAAGAAGTAGCAGTAAGTTGGAGAGAAGGATAGAGGACACATTTGCAAACTACAGAGAAACTCCAGGGATAGGTCTTTACTTAGCTCCTGCTGATGTGATTTCAAGGTATTTAAAATAAACCTCCCCTATCTCATGGTGTGAATCTCAAAGAAACACTGAGTGCATGTACACGACCTCAAATGCACATACTTTCATAAGAATAACACCACAGGATACAGTGGTTATTAAAAATCATTTAATATGTAGATCAAGTAAGCTTGTGCACTACTGAGGTTATGTTATTACCTACCTTGGCCCAAAGAGACAATAGATCCTCCTGGGAAGCTTTCCTCATCACTACACAGGGTGAAGAGGACAGATACTGTTCAGGGTGCACTTATTTTTTTAATGGCCCCTGACTTTGGGCTGAATGGTCCCCACATCCAGTGTGAGTTAGTTAGAAGGGCAGAAACTTTGCAGCTAGACAAATCTGACTGTGAATCCTAGAATATCACTTACAGGATGGCTCCTGGCTTATGATGGTTTGACCCTAAGCTTTTCTGACTCTAAGGTATTCAGAAAGTATACTCCTAAAATCAGTCTGAGTTTCCTTTTCTACATAATATTCAGTAAATTGCACAAGGCACTCAACACTGATGTAAAACCAGCTTTGTATCAGGTGATTCTGCCCAACTGAACACAGTGTAAGCTCTCTGAGCACTTTAAAAGAAAGCAGCCAGATGGTTTAAACTTAAATGGGCCTGTACAGATTCAACCTTGGTAGAGGTGCAGCCTTTGTACTTTGTGAGTGGCTTTAACAAGTTACTTAAAATCACTGACCTTCATTCAGATTTCCCATTTAGAATAGTAACAATATATAAATATGCATAGTTCTGGTTTTTGTTTGGGAGGATTATTTATTATGTGCCAGACAGTTTTCTAGTTGTTTTAACATACTTTATTTTCTCAACAGAAAATCATACCTATAGCAAGTATCACCCACTAGTTATAATTTAGAAGGGTCAATTGCCTCATTTAGTTTACACTTAAGAAGTAGCAAAGTTATAACCCATTCTTACAAGTGTGCCCATGTCTTGGCCTTGTCACATCTATATGAGGGTACTGATGAGGGAAGTGACTACTTGGGCATCTGTTCACCTCCTCAGCAATGACCTCACGGCCTTCTCTCCAGCACCCTGCTCTACTCTTTCTTTGGGTATGTGCCTTATAAAAGGACAGGACACAGCCAGGCGTGGTGGCTCACGCCTGTCATCCCAGCACTCGGGAGGCAGAGACAGGAGGATTACTGAGTTCGAGGATTGCCTGGACACCATAGTGAGCTCAGGGCCAGCCTGAGCTACAAAGCGAGACCCTGTCTCAAAAAAAAAAAAAAAAAAAAAAAAAGGACAGGACACAGAATCTTCCATCCAGAGGAATTGCATTCCCTTTGTTGCCTGTTTTAGTGCCACAATTCTTTTACAAAATACAAAGCCTAGTCCTAGTCCTGACTTTTTTTCATGGATTTCTTAATGTAGGGTAAGACTGAGCCCTTGAGTTTGAACCACTGTTCCTTGAGCTTTAACTTTATGCTGCTGGACGTGGGGGCCCTTGCCTCTCCTCATCCTGTGAGACTAAAGTATTTTCTTTCTGTTGACTGTGCCAAGAACCCTGGACTTCAGATCTTTTTCATGTCAAAAGTTTTTTTCTCTATACTCTCCTGTTTTAACATTGTTTGCTTTAAATTCTAATGTTTTCACTAAAGTCACTAAATTCTAGTATTTTTATATGTGTATCTGCTAGTTTAGAGAAATCTTTTTTTTTTTTTGAGACAGGGTCTCGCTTTGTAGTTCAGGCTGGCCCTCAGCTCACTATGTAGCCCAGGCAAGCCTGGAACTCAGCAATCCTCCTGCCTCTGTCTCTTGAGTGCTGGGATTATAGCCCTGAGCCACCAAGCCTGGCACTGTGGTATGTGGTATTGATTGCTGGTGGGCGTGAGTCACCACACCCAGCATTGTATGTGGTTCCTGGGATCAAACTGAGGGCCTTGCGCTTGCGAGGCAGGAGCCAGAACCACTGAGCTAAATCTCAGGCCCTAGAGAAATCTTTTGTCACTCTCATCACTTTCATAGCTTCCAAAGCCCTGGCAGAGATGTCCACCTGCCATGCTCTGTGAGTGCCACTTCCATAGCCCGTGGTGCCCTACAAAATATCCTAATGCTCATGAATAGATGATTTTCCTTTCAATCAATAATTTTTGGTGCTTACAAACACAATATGGATGTAATATTACTTATGAAAGTAGTGGAGAAGTAAACAGACAAAACAAAACAAATCCTGTATCTCCTTTTTTAAAATCATGGACATCTTAATTTAATACAAAGATTTTTTTCTTTTGACTTACTGACTAGGCTGTATTAAAAAGATACATTCTGCTACAAGAAACTCGCTACCATCAAAATAAAACATAAATGCAGAAAAAATAGGCCCTTCTATTCTTGTGAAGGTCAAATTATTCTTTGAAACAGTAGACCTACGAGTTTTTCAAAACTACAAATTTTAAGGTCAGTCCAGTTTTTTTCAATTACAAATATTGCAGTTTAAATGTAAAGACTATTAATCCTTTTTTATTTCATTTTTAACAAGAGTTCAGGAATAAAGTAGTCCATTTTTCACAAAAAGCAAACAGGAAGCAACATACAGTATGTTGGTTTCTATACTGCATAGATGCTTATTGCAAATATACACATTTACAGCTCTATTGAGAATGTTTATGCACAGATTCTTTCTGGCAAACTTTCTTCCTTCCTAAACATGTAGGGTGACAGGTGACAGCCATGCAGCCCCAGCTGATGAAACACGCACACAGTGGACACTGGTTTCAGAGCTGGGAGAGTGTCTGGCCCAAAGCTTAGAAAGAAACAAGAAATATCCATTTTTGAAAATTTTACTAGTAAATTATTATCAGAAACAACTCATTAATCCAAAGGAATGTAACTAAAGGAAAGGGACCAAAATGCAAACCCAACAAAACCGACTAAATAGGGAACATGAAAGAACCAAAACAAAGTTTGAAACAGATTGAAAAAGGGCCTAGAATACCATGAATGAAAATTCATACATGTCTGGCTAGTAGGAGTGCAGTTGTGGTGAGCTACAACTCAAGGCCAGTTCAAAAGGATGATAGGGAATAAGCTTACAATCTAGTGCCAGGAAATACTATAAATAGTCCTACCTAGACGCACAGAAAGAGTAAAGCCTCTCGCCTCTGTAGCAAACATTCCTATGTGATCAGACATTATTTTTTCACTTCCTGAGCTGGAATCAGGCCTTGAGATCCTTCTCCACATGGCACGTCCAATGATGACTGCCTCTCGTAGGTGACAAATCGAGAATTCAGGAATAAAGTACTCCATTTTTCACAAAACGCGAGGAGGACAGTGGCTCGCCGTGTCTGCTTAAAAAGCTTGTGTCTTGATTGGGAAGCGACGCCACACCGGTAAGTCAGTGCCACACACAGCAACCCATGTCTAGCTGTACGAAAGTAGTGGGACAATATAGTAGAAAACACCTCCTGCTGACCAGTCTGACTTCCGGTAGTGTGACTAGTTTACCAGTGGACAAAGTTGTGGATGGCAAAGCCACTGAGCCAAGTAAGCACCCTTGGAGCCTAAGAATAGAACAGGGATGGGAGGAGGGAAGGGCTCTTTCTCATCATGATTACGAAGTTGTATTATTTGGGTTTGGACTGTAGAAAGCTGCTCTCTGTGCCAACCTGTTTTAAATCAAGAGAGAGAAGGCCTTCCAATAAACGACAAGGATAATTAAAACATTTCATGTGCCCATAACAGTGATATATATATAGATATAGATATATAGATATAGATATCCTCCAAATACAACACTGAAAGATGAGCTGCAGAATGTGCTAAATCTCTATTTCTAAATGGGGACACTATTATTTATGAGGCAACTAATTCTTTTTTATGGTGGTTACATAATCAACTGTTTCTGTGATTTAAAAAAAACTATTAAAGAATTGGTCTCATAAAAACAAAATCAATCACATAAGTAACTAAATTTATAGTACACGCTTTATTTGTTCAGCTTTTAGATGTCATTTACAACTGAATCATCAGCCTTCCATTTCCGCAAGTGTGAAAGCTTATTATACTCCACACAAATACATTTATATTGGGAATTAAGGGAATAGCTATGGAGGCCTAAACTCTGAGGCTGAATATGAAACGAATACATGTTCATCATGTTAAGCATTTGATGACTTGTCCTATAAATAAAGCTTCGTAGATGATAGATCCCCAGAAAACACAAGACCAGAAAAGAGTGCGTTCCAACAACTCTGGTACTTCCTTCTAGTGAGCATTCTTCCCTGAAAGAAAATTCAGGGATGATGGGCTTGAAATCTCAGCATGCAGGAAGACTGAGGCAGACGCATTATGAATTTGAATGCAACTTGTGCAAATGACATTTCAAAAACTCAAAAAAATTTTTGAAAATTCAGCTGGAGATGTAGCTCAAGGTAAAGGCCTTCGGTTCAGTCTCAATGTGAAAAAGAAGAGAAAGATATAGAAAAATAGCTATAGGACTTTCTAGGAGTAGACTGAAGCTCAATCCTGGTGAACAATTTATGGTTATTTTATTTACTTGCTTTACTTGTTTATGCATTTTGTCAATGAGAAAACAACTGAGTTCAGGGAAAGACTAGAATTATTACACTTAGAATATAGAGTTTTTTTTTTTCTATTGTCGCTGTTTCTAACACTTGTGGTTTGACTATGTTGTCGTGGTAAACAATTTCCTGGAGAGATCGTAAATTTATTAAGGTTGTCATTAAAAATTAACACAAAATAGGTAGTTTAAAATTTTAAAAAAGCATATCTTCTCTGTGACCCTTAATGAATTTGACTGTATAGAGAAATTCCTAAGGGATTCGTAAAGCACAGTTCTATGTGTGTTTGGGTGGGTCATAGGGCCCTAACCTTAGCTACTCCGTGTGGTCCCTTGCCTCTTCTGCTTCGGTGCTGTTCCCCTGCTGTTTTCTGGCTGCCATAAGTTAAGTGCCTTTGCTGTACCGCATACTTCTGCCATAATGTTTCTGCCTTGCAACTAGTCACCCAGGGACTGAATTCTCTGAAACCATGAGTCAGATCAATCTCTCGTCTTTTAAATTGCTGGTGTCACTTTGTTTCAAAGTCAGAAACCCAAAGTCAAGATGCCAGTAGGTTTGTTGTCTTTTATAGGGGCTAAAGGTGGAAGTTTTCAACAGCTATTGCAGCTTTTAAATTTTTTTTTATTATTTTTTTTTAAGACAGGGTCTCTCTTTGTAGTTGAGGTTGGCCCTGAGCTCACTATGTACCTGAGGCAAGCCTCAAACTCAGCAGTCCTCCTGTCTCTGCCTCCCGAGTGCTGGGATTACAGGCGTGAGCCACCACACCCAGCTGCAGCTTTTTTTTTTTTTTTATAATATTTCATCTTGCCCCAGTGCTATAACCACTTGTTGTTGGCTTCAGAATCCACTCTAATCCAGAATGATTTGATCCTGTTATCTCTACCTTACAAACATCCTTTCCAAGGTGAAGTCACTTTTCAAAATATGGAACATTCATAGATTCTTGGTGGACATGTCTTGTGGGGTTCACCAGTTCACCTACCAAATTCATGTTCTATTATTTTCCTCTTACCCACATGGGAAGGATACCTAATTCTGTCTCTTTTAACAACATTTGATTGAATTAAAAGTATTCTGTGATTTGGCAGAGTGGTTTATTCTCCTCTGATTTTCTTTAATACATTTAAATTCCATACTCTTTCAGTGTGAGTGTAGGACATAGTTGAAAATCAACAGATATCTTAATCTCATCTTACTCCTAAAATGCTTCAAAAATTAAATTATGGTTGAAAGAAAATCAGAAATAACTACTTATTTATTTTCTTTTAGTTAATTGTTTTTGTTAAATGCTTCCCAAGAAAACAGGGATTTGTCTATTGAGTTATTATGTTTTGAGAATATTTTAATAGTAGAGATAATGATTTAGTCTTCAGCTGAAATGTACAAACTTCAGGCAGAAATAGATCTGGCCAGGACCCATAGTGCATAACTTCAGCATGCTCAAACTATTTGACTTAAACAAGTCATTTAATCTTTTCAGTTCATATTTTCTCATTTGGAGAAGGGAGACACTAATATCTCATAACTTTTAATAAAAGTTGAAATAATATAAGTAAATCGCCTAAATCAAAGCTTAGAATATATCATTTACTTTGCAAATGATATCAATTACTAATTATAGAAGACTATAAAGTAATGTATAAAGGGGAGACTTTTTCTTATTTTTATTAGTACCTTTTTGCAATACATAGTGATTGCATTCTCTTGGGGGCTTGAAATAGATGCATATCAAATCTTAATCATTTTATTCCCTCTCTCCCTTTCATCTTTCCTTTTCCCTCCTCTCCTGTAGGCACTTCTCAACTCTAGAGACTTCTTCCCTGTTCCTTAACATGACTTTTTATTTTGCTGATGAAATTTTTATATCTGGAGGCCCTTATATTTAGGAAACTGTGTGATATTGAACCTTTTGTAATTGATTTAATATTAACATCGTGGTCTTAAGATCCACCCATTTTCTAACAGTGATTCAAAGTTACCTTACTTTAAGGTTACATAGTGTTCCTTTGGGTATATTTGCCATATTTTCTTTATCTATTCATCTATTACTGTGTTAATGAATACATAGTCCTCTTTCATGATGTGGCTATCATAGCAGTGCATGTATCCCTGTCATATGATGACCTGAGTTCTTTGGCAAAGGTGAACAGAAGAGGTAGATCAGATGGAGTTTGTATGTTTAATTTTTTGAGGAATCTCCATACTGTTTTCCATAGTAGCAGTACCAGTTTAACAAAGTGCCAGTTTCAACAAAGTAGAAGGTTTTCTTTTTCCTCACAACCTCATCAACATTTTTTGGACTCCTTGATCATAGTCATTCTATGGTAGAATATTCCTGTTGTTTGGTGTGCAATTTTTTTAAAGGCCATAGGCCCTGAATATTTTTGGATGTATTTACTGACCATTTATCCTTCTTCCCCTGAGAAATGTCTACTCTTTCAGTTGCCTCTTTTGCACTATCTTTTATTTATGGCAGTCAAATCTTTGAGGTTCTTTTTTTATTTGAGTTTTTAGCTTTCTGTTGCAGAAGTAACTGGTGACATTTTTTTTCTGTCCTATAGGTTGGCTTTTCACTCTGTTGGCTTTTCCCTTCACTGTGCAGAAGCTTTACAATTTGATATAATCTAATTCATCAATTATTGGTATTTTTTCTTGTGCAATTAGTATTTTGTTCAGGAAATCTTTGCTTATGTCTGTGTCTTCACGTGTTTTACCGTTTTCATTTTTCCAGTACAGATACAATGTTTTTACTTTTATTAATAGGTCTTTGATTCATGCTCTCGTTACCAAGGAGTACTTTGGATCTGTGTCGCTTCTGGTTCCACATAAGTCTTTGTATTATTTTCTTCTAGTTTTATGGGAAAAAGCTATTGATATTTTGTCAGGATTTAATTAAACCTATATGCCATTTTTTGTAATATAACCATTTTGATGATATTAGTTCTGCCTATACATCAAGGAAGTATGTCTTTCCATTTTCTAACATACTGTTTAATATTTCTTTTAGAGCAATATAGTTTTCATTATAGAGTTTTCTACACCCTTGATTATGTTATTAGCAAGGGATTTTGTCTTTCTGAAGCTTCTGTGAAAGGGATTGTTCTCCTCATATCTGACTCAGTGTGTTCTTTGTTGGTGGATAAGGGCGTTATTAATTTTTGTGTGTTTTTTTTGTACCTTGCCACTTTCATGAATTTACTAGTTCTAAATCTTCTAGGAGACATTTCTGGATTTTCTGTGTAAAGGATAATGTTATTTGCAAATAAACATATTCTGACATTTACTACCTATTTCAATCCCTTTTTTAAATAAAAGAAGATTTGTTTGTTAGATCATTCACTTAACTCACTTACAAATGTAGAACTTTCCATATGGTATAGGAGGATTTCTTGGGATTGACAGCTTCAGTGTCTAGGTTTTACTGTGGTTATTTTCCTAGAATTCAACCCCTATATTTATTATTTAAAAAAGTAGCCCTTAACTCTCTAATTCTCATGTATCTGAGAAACCACTGTATTGTCCTTCAGCTTGGAGAAAATATTTTTGTCTAACTCCAGTCTCTCTCCCTGCAGAAATATCTATTTGACTCTCCCTACATATTCAGTAAAATTCTTCATTAAGCTTATACTTACAAACTTCAAGAGAAGAAGCTGTTTCAAATAATCTAGTTTGGATCAGAGATTTCTCCTCTAAACAGGCCACATTATTTGGTTCAAATGGACATAGAAATAGTCATGAGAGATACGATTTAATGTTTAATCAATTGTTTTATCCAACTGTAAGCATCCCCAATGCCCCAGTTCTGAATCAATGAGAGTAGAATCAAATGATAGAAAAGTGACTGGTAATTTGGACAATAAGAAACCCACATGCTCCCTCTCTAAACACTTTGCATCCTCAGAAGCCAAGTAAACCATATTTGTAGGCCCCACAAAGCAGTAACAGTTCTGGGAAGCTGAACTATCTAAAGGGAATCAGGAAGGAGGAGGAAGAATTTTTCTTCAAGGAAGTTTGAAGGAATATTTTGTTAAAATTACATGGATTAAATTTTGAACGCCTAATATTGTGCTTGCAGGGACTAGAGGGAGCATAATGTTTTCACAGGGGCTAGAATTCCAAACATGTTCACTGTCTTCACTCTACAGCTACAGAAATATTCAGACAACGATCTTTGCTCTAAAATCCCTGAAGTCAATACCATGAGAGCACTGGTTCCATTTGTATCCATCTTTGTATAACATATTTTTCAGAGTCAGTGAATACTAGATTTGATACAATGTCCTCTTTCCTCAACTATCTTGACTAGTTGTTGATGAAGTTGGGCAACAAGCACTTGATTGACACACGCTATTTCCTGGGTTGGCTTCAAGATTTGAAAACTATGCCAAGGAAATTGGAACTAAACATCATTAACAGGGGTTCTTTTATGGCATTCTCAGCTGCAAACTACAAGAGGATGACGATCTTGAGTCTATGGTGTTTCCTGAAATGTACCCTGTCAAAATCTACTTATTCAGTAAAGATAACAAAAATGGAGATCGTCTATGACTTTTAAATAAGAGCCACCTCTGCACATTGTACTGCTATTTTAAATGCCCATAGCGCATACTACAGACAAAAAAATGCTAAGTAATCCTGTAATATGCTCTAAACTGCTTTTATTCAGCATACTTCAAGCCAATTTCCCACAACATCTATAATTCCAGATGTCAAATGGAGAGAATTGAGGGGTGCCCAGAGAGCTGACCAACCTTCCTCTCAGGGGCTGTCCATCAGAGTGTTCCGGAGAAGGTCGGTGTGTGAGCCAGCAGATGGAGTGGGGACTGCCTGGCCTCAGTGTGGGCGGGAGCACCAAATGGGCTAGAGCTCCGCACCAATCAGGATGACAGAAAAGAGGATGTGACACGTGCTGCTTCTCACTCAAGCTCTCTCTCTTCTTCTTGGAGTAGTAGGCTTGTTTTCTGCAGTTAATTCTTGCTTCTACCAATTCCCCAGCTCTCTAGTTTGCAGTGGTCTCTGTGAAATTTTTTAAGCTCTGCAATCACTTGAGTCCAACTTATACACCAATATAAATATGAGAGAGAGAGAGAGAGAGAGAGAGAGAGAGAGAGAGAGAGAGAGAGAGAGTTAGGGTTTTGGATTTGTTGTGTTTCTCTGCAAAACCCCAAGTAATAAACTGCTTCTTAAGAGAGGCCTTAACACCTCTCAGCAAATATTGCTCCATAGAGTCTATTTTGCAAACTGTGTGCATTTCTAACATGATGCAGATGGTGCACAGCTTACAATGATTCAACTTAGTGCTTTTTCAACTTTACAACTGTGCAAAAAACATACCTATCCAAGTATTCCGCTTTTCCCTTTCACTACACTGTTAGATAAAGTACAGTGTCTCATTCACATTCTACATCCCGTATGTTTTGTTGCCCTGGGTCACCTGCAGTCCAGAAACATGGTTATGATGGGGAGGGGTCTGCAGTCACATACCTTCTATGATAGTCCTTTGGTTAGACCACTCTCCTCTGGCTCTTGTTGTTCCTTTTTTCTGTGCATAAGTTATAAATTAAGTTTTATGTGAATGTTGAAGAAAACACATTCAATACTGTACATGGTTTCAGCAACCCTCTAAGGGTCTAGAAACACATCTTATGCAGTAAAGTGACACTGCTACACGTAAAATATTTGACACTTTCTTATAAAGTAGGTTTCATTGTGCCCAACTGTAGGGGGCTGCAAGTTTTCTGAGTATGTTTAAGCTAGGAGAAGCTAAATACGATGTTTAATAGATCAGGTGTACTAAATGCATTTTCTATATATGGTAGTTTTGCTTTAAAGTCATCAGGATGAAAATCCATAGTAACTGTAAATAGCATTGCAAATTTTGATAATTAAATCTCTGAAGACAGTCATGAGCAATATAAACAAAGTATATATAATTTAGGCATGCATGATATATAAATATGTAGGTATGACCCATTCAATACAAAATAAGTCTACATTTAATATGTACATATTTAATACACATTTATGAGATATTAAAGATCTCACCATAAAGAACATGTTCCAAAATAATTATCACTAAGCTAGAGACTATTCTGAAAGCCAAAAAAACAATAACAACAACTAAAATTGCTTTCAAGGAATACAAAACTGGTGGAGGTTCCATGATCTGTGTGTGTCAGAAAACTCCATGTAACAGGCTGCTTTTCAAGTTGCAATGAGCCATAAATGGTTGGCTAACATGTAAGAAAACAAGTGCATCCTAAGTAATAGAAGTCTAGAGTCAATAGAAAGTGCATATTATATCACAAAGTCCAATCTCAAAAATCAATAGCAGGGCCGGAGGGTTAGCTCAGTGGTTCCGGCACCTGCCTTGCAAGTGCAAGGACCTGAGTTTGATCCCCGGTAACCACATATAATGCTGGGCGTGGTGGCTCACGCCTGTAATCCCAGCACTCGGGAGGCAGAGATGGGAGGATTGCTGAGTTCG
>PVIC010024132.1:0-26269 GCA_004025085.1 Thryonomys swinderianus | reverse complement strand
GAGGAAAGGCGGCTCCTGAAGCGGGACGCTGGGTCCTCACCCACTGTCCTCCAGATGGGTCCCCGTGGGACTTCTGGCTCTTCCTCTGTAGAACGAGCATGAAAGGTAGATGCTTGAATAGACGCACAACATGGAGGCAGCCAGGCAGCACGGCTAACAAGACTCCCAAGGGAGGACTCCAGAGCTGCTGCGGAAGTGGTCAGCAGACGGGACGGGCATGCTGAAGTAAGGGTGACGGTTCTGAGGGAGAATAACGGCGACGTGTCTCTCACTGTAGTCATTTTAAAAGTTGAATCATTCCTTGTGTTTTTTAAAAATTGAATTCTTTATTGGTACGATTTATATACATCTCACAGTCACATATAACATTGGGGAATCTGTACCAGTATATGACACAAGTCAATTCTCGTTTTTACCCATATCCCTCCCCACCCACACCTCCCCACCCCCTTTATACACACTCTTTTATTTTCTTTCTGTATCATATTTATTCCTTCCCCTCATTACATTCCCACACCAAATTTCCTATGGAAATTTCCCACTCTATGAAAGCTGTCATACTTTCTAGAGCTCATTTGCATCTACAGGTGTTCATGTCAAAGAGAAGATCTGGAATTTGCCTATCTGTGATCTATTGATTTCACTTATTAGTATATCCTCCAGGTGTCTCCATTTGCACCTAAATGGATTGATCTTGTCATTCTTTATGGCAGAGTAATACTCCATTTTATAAAAAAAACCCACATCTTCTTTATCCACTCTCCAGTTGATGGGCATTTGGGTTGTTTCCAAGATTGAGCTATCATGCTGGGCGTGGTGACTCATGCCTGTAATCCCAGCACTCAGGAAGCAGAGGCAGGAGGACTGCTGAGTTCGAAGCTTGCCTTGGCTACATAGTGAGCCCAGAGCCAGCCCAAACTACAAAGAAAGACCCTGTCTCAAAAAAAAAAAAAAAAAAAGAAAAAGAAAATTGAGCTATCACGAACTGAGCTGCTATGAACAAAGGCATACATCTGTCTTTCCAATGTGATTTTTTAAATTCTTTTGGGTATATTCCTAGCAGGGAGATAGCCGGGTCAAATGGGACCCCTAGTCCTAGTTTTCTGAGAAATCTCCACACGGATCTCCACAATGGTTGCACAAGTCTGCAATCCCACCAACAGTGGAGAAGGGTTCCTTTCTCCCCACAGCCACACCAGCATTTATTGTTGGTTGATTTTGTGATAGTGGCCATTCTTTGGGAGTGAGATGAAATCTCAGGGTTGTTTTCATTTGCATCTCTCGAATGACCAGTGATGTTGAACATTTCTTCATATGCTTCTTGGCCGCTTTGACTTCTGCCTCTGAGAAGTGTCTGTTCATTTCAGATGCCCATTTTTGAATTGGGTCTTTAAACTTTAGAAATAACTTTCAATTTCTACCTACAAGACCGTTTGAGGTAATGAAGATAATATATAATGCTCAATTGGGGGCAGTTTTGAGAGCAGAAAAGACACACTAGAAATACTTAAGTCTGGAAAACAGGTGAAACTAGGACAGTGCCAGGTAAACTGAGGCACAGAGTTTTCTGGATTCATAACACTTGCTCCCTAAAGAAAAAGAGCAGAATTTGTGCATGTTCACTGCAGTAAATCGTCAATCTCTTGCATAAAAGACTGGGTCTGTCACACAAGCAGTCAATAGTTAAGCTAGATAGTTAACCTAAATTGTGCTGAGCCCCAGAGCTGAACTGGCTTTCCAGGATCAGAAGGAGTTTTCCAGCTCAAACTGCAGGAAGGACGGAGGCTGCGTGAGCCACGGAGGCAGGGCAGGCAGGGGCGGAGCGCAGCACACCGCAGCACGGGAAGGAAAGACCCCGAGAAGCCAGCGCCGGGCCGCAGGAGCGTGCACCCGGAACGTGCAGTCTCCTGACGCGGCTCAGGGTGGCGCTAGACTGCGGCGCGCCCGCCTTCCGTGGGTCCTGCTCTGCCGGAGGCCGGGCCTGCGCGGTGTGCAGCTGAGTTGCTGGTCATGTCAGGTCGCTCTGGGATGGAACTATCAAATTTTTTTGCACATAAAAGAGAAAATAGCCTCTTCATCTCCATTATGGCTTTGATTAGAAAAATGTTATTAACCTTTCAAAAACTTACCATTTTGTTTCTTTCTCTCTCTCTTTTTGTTTTTTTTGTTTTTGGTTTTTTTTTTGGTATTTGGTCAAGGTCTCACATTTATCTTAAAAATGCTAGATTCTGCACTATTTTTAATTGAAGGGCTGTAGGGCAAATTCAATTAAATTGTGGTATATGAACTGAAACTTGCAATATATTAAAAATATCCCACTACACAGTTCACTAATTATCCAATTTCTAATTTGAATTCTATTGTCATTCCAGCTGTGTGCTTGGACTCGGAACACAGGCTCAGAGGTCGTGGCTGAGGGCGACAATGACCTTGGTCATTGTTGGTTCTAGATGCAGTCTGGGCTTAAATATCACCTCAAGTGATGTCAGCTCTAAATGGTACAGTAATCCGAGGGTCCCAAAGCTGGAAGTGGCCTAGAGATCTGCTTTCAAACCCTTCCTTTCATGAATGAGCTAGGGCAGGTCTAAAGACCGTAACCGATTCAAAAAAAGAAAAAGAAAGAGTAACAGACCATGACTAGAAGCCCAGGTCCTGAGGACCCCAGGGTTCCTTGCGTTTCCGGGTGACTCCCGCTTTGTAGCCCCTGAAAGGAGCGGCTAATGTTTTAGACAGCTGAGCAGTGAAGGAGAGACAGAAAGGCTGGGTCTAGCACAGCTCTGTTCTGGTCCACATTTTCTTAGTCCCAGCGGCTCACAGACTACCCTCTCTAGTCACTGTCCTTGTATGTTTTTACAGCCGGAACAGGGTGCAGCCTGCTCCCAGGCCCCGCCCCCCAGGCTGGACTCCCCTCCCCAAGGTCCAGCCCAAGAGCGTGGAGGAGAAGGAGAAGACAGTGTGGGAGGCTCTAGGCCTGCGTTTCAGCCACTCTGCACATTGCAACACCAGTGTGCACGTCTAGGCTGTTTGAATTATCTATTAGCAATTGTTTTTCATTAACCACAGCTGTCCACCTCTTGTTAACAGAGCCGGCCAAGCTCGGGAACAGCTGTTTCATATCTCCACACAATTGCTAGGGCAAATGTCCATAAATCATTATGCAAATTTGCCATCGGAGATGATGCTGATGAGCTGGCTTTCAGCTGAATGTACTGCGTTTTACATTTCCGCATGTTTTTAGGCAGGTGTATCGCATAACTTGGAAGATAGTACTTGATTCTCCCTGCTTCATAAATATTTTCACAACATCCTCTTAGTTAAAGTAAAATTGTGATGAACCAAATATAATACCAGTAGTCCAGTCAACACAATTATCTCAGTTTTGCCTTTCTGCTTTCTAGGCTTTCAAATGTTGCTTGAAAATTTAAAAAGCAGCACAAGTTGAACCTTATATAGTTTTTCACTTTAAAATTCAATATGTAAGAAGCATCTTTTTTACTTCTGGTATGCAATTGTTCTAGAAACTGTGCTATTTAATAGATTAGAAATGTCTCTCTGAACCATGTGCCCCAAGCGTCACTCAGGCGGTACACCTGTTTATGTACTGACTGTCTCACATGTCATACCAGATTCTTGTATTGAATACATTTAATTAAATTGTCATTTTTGCATGTCCTGTTATCTTAGAAAAATCAATTAAAAACATGCAATTTTTCGTCTTCCTATATTTAAATAATCAGGCTGGTAAGTGGTCAACTTAGTTGCTGTTTTAAACTGCTCCTGTAAATACATCTAAGCTCTCTTATTGTTTTGTAGAATTTCTCCTTGGGTGGGCGGGAGGGGACTCGTGTGTGAAGGAAGGTGTGACCTTTGGCCATTTTTACTTCATTAGCTTACACACTACGATATTGACCGCCGAAGTGGCGTATTTATATTCAGTGCTTCTCTCTCTCTCTCTTTAACCTTACTTAGTATTTACCTATTACTAATTTATTTATCTATTACTAATTCCCTAGGTTGTAAAATGCACTCAGGCTTCTACAGGGCATTTATCTGAGCAGCTGACTGACTGATTCCCTAAACGAACCAGTTAAGAGATTAATTATGAAACAAATGCTTTGGTATGAATTGAGGAGAGGGCGGAGGGTGAGAGAGGATGGCCAGAAAGGCCCGGAGCGTCTTCCTGTCCGAGTGGAAACAGCACAGGTGCGCGCAGGGCGGGGCTGTGCGAGGCTCCGACACCGCGGGCGTCCGGGAGTGACGGCGGAGTCCACACCAGGGGCGGGGAATGTGGGTACCCAGGACAAGAGCCAGAGCGAAACCCGGGACAAAGACTCAGACACAGAGGAAGACCAACTTGAAGACCCGGAGCACGGAGATCGACGGAGCCCTGGGGATAAACGAGCGGAAAGAGATAGGCGCGTTAGGGGTACGTTAGCCTCGTGGGTCACGAAAGTCAAGTAGTGGAAGGAGGAGAAAGAAAATGACTTCATCAAACACAACTATGACGTCTCAGTGAGTCTTCAGCAGTGATACACCGGGCTCGAACGCACCGTAATCAGAAAGCTTAGCACTCTGTCTCTCTGACACTCCCTAGATTCACGTTCTTTCTCTTTTCTCCTTGGCCTCCCCCTCCCCTTTTACCCTCACCCAGCTTCACCGGTTCACGTGGCCGTAAATGTAGCCGGCGGCATCTTTACAATGTCCAGTTTAGACACCTATAGAGATTGTCTCACCTGAAGTTCCGGGTCAAAAGTCTCCAGGACACGCCTCTATCTGCCCTGGTGTGGATCAGAGACCCACGTTAGTGACAACTTCCTGAGGCCACGAGGGGAACATGGGTGCCCGTGGACTGTGACCACCCCAAAGCATTCTGTACAGGACAGGTGGGCTCTGAGGTGCTCGGAACACAAAACCAGGCACACCTCTGCCCACTAAAGACAGCACCCAGGGCACTGTGGAAGACACTGAGTAATACGCTCAGCGTTCTCTGTTGGCAAAACCTTTGTGTCGCATGGCTGCCTGGGGTCTCCTAGTGCCACAGCTCACACGCTCAGAGTTTGGGGTGACCTGATCTGCTGAGCCCATGCGGGGAGCTCAGCAGAGCGAAAGGAGGGAGTGCAGGATCTGCTAAACCTTCGGTGTGGGCAGAGCGCTGCCAGCCCTGCCCGGAAGCTCCCAAACTGCTCACCGCGATCGGAGCAGGTCTCGTTCCCGGCGCTGACCTCGCAGGGGTCCTGGCAGGACTGTGCCCACGCGGGCTGATCAGCGATGAGTGCAAACGGGGCCAGGCGTGCCGTACTTTCTGGTCTCTTGGGTTCGGTCCCAGCCTCCGTCTAGAGATAGGCCACGTGCAGCCCTTCCTCACATCCTTATACCATCCATTTTTAGTCTTTCCAAATAATGCGACCTGCCTTAGGTGGTTAATGATAAAATGGAGAAACTGGAAGATTTTGCCAGGAGTCTGGGGCAAACATTTCTGGTTTTCGTTTCAGGTGGAAGGCCCATGGCTGGCAGCTGCAGAGGAGGGCTTTGCACAGACGGGGGTAGAGACAGCAGTGCCACCTCGGGCTGCTCGGTCAGTCCAGGTGACAATGGTGACGGAGGCCGTGGAGGGAGAAGGGAGACGGACAGGGGCGTACTGGAGAGAGGCGACGAATCACTCGCGGAGTTTCCGTGACCATGCAGACTAGCGTCCACGCGCCATCAGTCTGCCCACCACACATTAAACAGAGAGGAAGGCCGGACCTGCCGTTCACAGTAGCTTCTGCTCTGAACCCTCCCCTGATTTTCTTCTCTGTCCTCCGCGGTGGGAGCAGCAAGACGGTCCCAGCTCCAGGCCTCCGGGCCGTGCGTGGAGTCCCCCAGAGCTTAGGGCCGGATGTCCCAGGGCCTCACAGCACGTCCCCCTCCTCCTGACGCTCACCGTGAATCAAGCGGCACGTCCGTTCCTCGGTCACCGGCCAGGGGAACGGGTCACTGCCGGCCGGGTCCTGAAGCGCACGGCAGCTCGGCTCCCCTGGAGGGAGTGGGCTGTGTGGGTGCGGGGAGAGGAGCGGAACAAAGTTGCCAGAAGTCAGGGTTTTACAAAGGAAGGGAAGGCGGCGGGCGTTCCTCTGAGTCCGTGGGTGTGGGTGCGGGGGAGGGGAGGGGCTGAACTTCTGACTACGTGGCTTCCTACTTCGGTGACAGTGGGAAGATGAACCGGCTCTGGGCAGAAGATCAGCCCGGTCGGGGAGAGGCGCCTCCACGCAAAGCGGCCAAACCGGCAGCTCAATAGGCCAGTGAGCAGAGCATTAGACGCTGAGGAGTGTCCGGATTAAAGCTGTATTTGGGGAGTCAGCGTCGGCAAGTGGCACACGTCAGGTGCCCGGTGGGCTCGCTTTCCCCGGTGACATGTGCGCAGTGAGACGGCGCTAGGACTTCACCTCGGAACAGGCCAGTGCAAGGCTCGGGACTCACCAAACGCATCTGCATATCAAAGTGGTGTTTCTGCAGTCTGGATCCTGCAGTGGTGAAAATTTCTACTTAGCTAAGTGATGTCTGAGCTCGACTTGACAGCTCATTACTTTTAAAGCAATAGATCCCCCGAAGAAATTCACTCACACCAAAGAGTACGGAAGGTCTTTGGAGTCAGTAGTGGAGATCGAGTTCAAATAATCAATACTTCACAGATTACAAAAGTGTTTGGAATCTTTTTATGACACAGATAACCAGCAATGGTTAATAAGCCAGACGGCGTCTCCAGAATGAAGACATATCTGGTGAACTTAGAGCTGGTGACTTTGCAGTTAGATTTAACAAATTAAACTTGACAGTCTTAGAGGAAGGCCTTAGCCAGAGCTCAAAGGATATTAAAGTCAAATCCAACAGAAAGTGTCGGCTCTCATGCTATGAAATTGAACGGGAATGATCGAGCAAGTGGGGGTGGGGCTGTGCATCTGCTGGGACTTTCTCGGAGCGCCGAGGACCCCAGGCCTGTTCCCCACGCCCAGAGCTGGGGTGGGGGGCGGCCCTCGGGCTGGGCGCAGAGAAGGCCACCTCGCTGGGCTGCAGGCGAAGCCGCCCTGCTCTCTCCCAGGGGCTGACCCTGCGCAGGGAAGAGCGGGCCTGGGCACTCTGAGGGGCAGGAAGGCTGGGCAGGCGGCCCCAGGCTCCCCCGAGCCGTCTCGTCCCTTACCTAGAAGACGTCCCTCAAACACCTGAAGAGCTGCTCGTGGACGGTTCCCAGGCCAAGAGAGCCGGGTGCTTCGGTGTCAGGCAGCCGAGCAGCGTCAGGATCAGGCCTGACAGATGCCCAGGAAAATTCAGAAAGGACTGGAAGCAGGGACTTCCTCCTCTCTTGCTTCACTAAGTCACAGACTCACTCGCCGGAGGGTAAGGGGCCATGCGGGGGGTAGGCGCGGCGCTTGCGGGAGGGTCGGGAGCGCGGGCCTCCCTTAGCTGTGGAATTGCTGCTGCCGGGCGCGGGCACTGCGTGAAGGAAGAAGGGGCAGCCGGGCCAGAGCGCACCGCTCGGCTGTGCCTGGCCGGGAGACCCTGTGCCTGCACCTCCCAACGCGCAGTCTCTGCCGGGCGTGAGCGCCAGGGCGGAGAGGTCACCTGCAGAGGAGAATCGTGAGTGGCTGAGGACACACAGTGGTTTAAAGCTGGTTCACTCACCTACGCCACGGGGAGGACTCAGGTAACCGCGCCGTGCAATGGTCTCCAGCCCCAGGAGACACACTTAGGCCCACAGGCGCCAGCGCAGCGTCGGCCCCACGGCGAGGGCCACGACGGTTCCAGCTGCCTCTTTCCAGCTCTAGCGTCTGCGAATCTCTAATTCTAGGACCAGAACTTGCATGGGCTGTTTTGGTCCGCGTCGAGAGTCCCGGGAATTAAAAGTGCTTCAACAGACGCAGACCCATCTTGGGACTATTCCGTAGCCAGAAGCTCAGGTCGCGGAGCTGCCTTTTTTATTACCATTAAATACTTCTAAACCCTTTTAGGAACGGTTGCTTCCAAAATAAGATAAAGAATTTCAATGAGGTTTGCAGTAGCTCATAAAACCTTGCCCTGCGGGGCCTCTCTTCTGCACGAAACGGAGCTGTGTTAGACTCAGTTCCCAGGAGGGACGAGTGCCATTGGCCGCTGGGTGCTGCCCGCCGGTGACTGCCCGCTCCGCGTCCAGCCCGTTGGCCGGGGCAGGGACGAGGGCGCCGGCTGGGGTTAAGGGCACTGCGCCCCCATCCAGCAGGAAGAGGCGTGTTGGCGCCCTCCCCCGCTCTCTCTCCTCCCACTGCGCTCTGAGTAATGAACTTGGGAGCACTGAGGAGAATCCTCTCCATCCGCAGTGCGTTGCTCAGGGCTGCAGCACAAGACTCCGGGGCCGGTAGGGACCGCGGCCCCTTGGGCCGCCCGCTGCTCAGCCGGGACCCAGACACACGTGAGAGGCCAGTCACTCCATGACCCTTCGAGCACCGATCTAAGATTCATACTCTAGACTGTACTTGGTAACATTTGATTGGGCACATTTTAGTGAACATTTTTATTAACAGCTACTCAGAAATATCTAATAACTCACCTTTCCTGTCCAGGAAAACCGAAAGCAAGGCAGGAAGCTCAGCCGGACAAAGGCCCCCAGAGGCCCCTCTTCTTCCTTCCTTCTTCTGCACGCCAGTGCTCCATGGAGGGAGAAGGGAAGCACCCTGTCAGTCTGAAAGGGACCCTGCCGGGGCCTGGCCGCAGCCGGGGACCGTAACGCCCGTCCCTCAGGGCTCCGCAGGACTCGCCCCTCACCGGTGAACGTAGCTGCTCCTGCCTCGCAGAGTGTCCTCCAAGGTGAGTCCGAGTGAGCACCGTGGAGGAGTGCTCCCGCCCTGGGGGACGGCTCCCCGACCCCGGCCAGCGCCCACATCCAGAATCCGAACAGTGCGCGGCAGACGGTCCGGCTGAGCCGGTCGGGTTTCCTTTCCCCAGGTAGCTTTGATGTCGCGGGCCGAGGAGAAGCAGGTTCCGGAAGCAGGAGAGGGGCGCGAGAGAGAGTCACAGGCCCAGAGTCACCAGCGGGTGAGTGGGGGTCAGTGACACCCTTTGGGTGGACACAGTTCCACCTGGCACATTCCCTGCCTTCCACGGCACAGAATTTAGTAAAGGGACTATTTCCAGAGGTGCTGGCGGGATCCAGGGACTTGCAGGGGACGGCAGCATCAAGGGCCTGTCGGAAAGCCACGGAAGGCCACGAGCCCCGCCGGCTCGGAGGAGGGAGGCCGGGGAGCGGCCGGCCGGAGCGCAGGAGCTCAGAGCCCCCAGCGGTTCCGCCTGCGCCGAGGCCTCCTCGGTGCGGCCGCCCGAAGCCAGCGCGAGGGGCAGCTGAGGTACTCGGGGTGAGGGCTCCACGCCACGGGGCAGGCGGGGCAGCCACAGGGCCCGGACGCGACTCGAGGTGAGACAGAACCGGCAGTGCCGGTGTGCAAGGCCCAAAGCTTCCCGAGGGGAGGAGGGGAGTGAGAAAATAGCGGGGGAAGAGGGCTGACCGGGGCCTCTGCCCTCAGAGGCCGGAGGACAGACGCGGAGCCAGCGAGGCCTGCGCAGAGCGGACCGGGAGGGCCGAGGCCTCGGAGCGGCGGGGCCAAGGAGTCGGCGCGCTCAGGGCGCCCGTGGCTGGAAAGGGACTCGGACCGCGGTGCCGGGAGAGACGTGACCACGCCGGCCTGGACGAGAGCCGCTCCCCTGAGGGCTGGCGCGGACTGTCGGCGGGGCGGGCTCCACGGAGGACGCTGCAGCGGGGTTTCAGACAGAAGAGGCCGGTGCTCCCCGGCAGTGCTGCCGCGAGGGCGGCAAAGGGGGCGCGGAAGTTAGAAACGGGGTCCAGAGAAGCATTTCTCAGGTGGCTCCGGAAGAGTCTGGTTCTTTGATGATGGGAAAGATTCGCAAAGAGAAAGAAGTTAATAATTCAGAAGAGAGGGAGAGTTTCCACGATGGTGTCTTGTTCTGCTTGTGTTTCCCGTTCTGCCGAATGGAGTCACGCGTCGCTGTCTTTGGAGAGTCACGTAAACGGCGAATGAGATACAGTAAAACCGCACGGCGCGGTCTCAGCCTTGAGGCTCCTGCCTCCCGACCAGCACCGCGGGCAGCTCGGCCTCCGCCTGAGGGCGCCGCTGGGGTCTCCCCGCCTGTGTCTGGCCCTTCCCTCGGCCCGAGCCCGGCCTTCCCGGCAGCTGGCGCGGCGTCGCCGAGGTCTAGGGCACAAAAGCCGCGGGTCAGTGCTGCAGGAAGGAGCGGGAGACACCGCTTGCTGGAGGGCAGCCCACGGCGCGCGTGCTGGTGTTCCAGTGAGGCCCCTTCGCTCTGGCCCGGCCCAGACCTGTTTCTCCTCTTCCTCCACTCCCTCTCCTTTCCTCAAAGTCCTTCACTGTGTCCCCTTGTTAATCGAAACGTCCACCTCTTCGTCCCAGCCCCGTCTCTTCTTGCGACTCGGTCTTGACAGTGCAGATCTGTCGGTGCCAGCCGCTCCCCAGCCGGGAGCCCCCCTTTCCCTCTGAAATGAGAACTCGCCGAGGCCCAGCCCTCTCCCTCCCCCACTTGGTCTCTAACGGTGGAATTTCATGCACAGCCACTGGTGGGGAAAAGCACGCGGGGTTCCGGAGCCCCGAAAACTGGCTGTGAAGACCAGCATCTACTCTGCTGGAAGATTATTCGTATTTTCAGGCTCCTGGTTCAGACAACCACTTACTCTTCAACCTCTCTACAATTTATGGCCTCAGCATCTTGGCAGGTCATAACTGAGCTGCCTGTTTTCCTGGCTTTAGGTGATGAATGCTGTTGTCCACGCTTATGCTTGATATTATGCTCTCTCTGACTTTCGCGCTTTGCTGCGTTCTTTCTTCGGTCCCGTGTCTCTGTGACACACACACACACACACACACACACACACACACGCACACACAGAGGCCCCTTCTCCCACGGAATCCTGTCCCGGGCTCTCCCTCCTCCTGCCCAGGCCTCTCTCCTCGCCAGAAGCTGGGGAGGGTTTGGGAGGAGGGAGCGGGCTGCCGCAGTTGCTAATGGGTCAGATCGATGCCTCGGACTGAGCCACATCCTTCTTCATCTTCTCACCACGCGACCGCCGACCACCTCGCCTCCCGGCAGGCCTTCCTCAGAGGGTCAGCCCGTCTGTCTCCTCGCTGGGCCTGCTCCAGCGAGATCCTTGAAAAGGGCCGGCACTGCCTCGAGGAACTTCATGCCCAGTGCCCTGTGGCCCCTGTGGCATGCACACGTGTGCACAGGCACGTGTAAGAGAGTGTGTGTATGTCCTGACAGTAAGTAGATCAGTGATGCCTGCTTCATTCCATCCTTGGGGAACTTACTTACTGGAGGAGAAGCACAGTACATAAGGATTTATTTTCCCTCTAAATTAATGCCGCAGGGAAAAATTCTTTCGCTCTAATGGCTCCAGGTGGCAGACAGTTGGAGCAGGACAATAATGTTGCCTAGTTTGACGAGCGCTCTCCACAGCTAAAGACAGTGACACTTGCTGTGGATTCAAAAGTTCTGTGCTCTGCGGCTGGAGGTTCGGCTCGGTGGCGCTGTCTACCTGGCAAGCGCAAGGTCCTGCGTTTGACTTCCAGTCCGAAAACGGAAAGAAAAGTTCCGTGCTCTGCTGGAGAACCTGAGGGCGACAGGGCCAAGCCTGTGGCAGCAGTCAGGAGTCTCGCTCGTGACTTAGGGTGAGGCTCTCCCTCTGAGCCCCACAGAAACGATGGCTGCGCGGCCCTGCACACACCCCACGGCCCGTGCTGCTCCCGGCACTGACTGGGCACCGAAGGCAGAAGCCGAGAGTCCATAACGCACGTGTGCTGGGCGAGGGCACGATCGCACGCCCATTCATGCTTCCATTTTGTGAGCACCCGGTAGCTGTGCAGCGCAAAGGGCTTCATACACATGTTACACGCGTCGAGCCCATATGCTCCCCGTTTTCCATCTCTCCCTTCCCCGGGAGCCTTCCTGTGCTGCCTCCCGGTCCCCCAGAACGGTGTTTCTGCTGTTTCCTCCTAGGATCTTCAAGTCTTAAACATAAGTCTCCGATCCATTCTGTAGCAGTGTTTTCACAGGTAAGAGACACGTTTCAACTCTTCTCCCTCTGGATGTACAGTGTCCAATACCCTTGGCTAAAGAGGCAGTCTTTTCTCCAGTGCACCTTTTTAGCTTTTCACCAAGAGTCACGTCACCGTAGCTGCGCAGACTTGCTTCTGTACCCTCTGTTCTAGTCCACTGAACAGTGTCCGACTCCGTGCCAGCAGCCCGCTGCTCTTGCGAGCCTGCCTGTGCTGTGCCGCTGGAAACCAGGCAGCGCGACGCCTCCAGCCTTGGTCCTCGTGCTCAGGATTGCGGTGGTGACTGTGGGTCTTTTGTGTTTCCATATAAATTATGTGGTAGTCTTTTTGCCTTGTTCTGTGAAGAGTATCCCTGAAATTTCTATGGGGACTCTATGGAATCTGTGCATCACTATTGGCAACATGACCATCTCAACAATCTTATTTTTATGGATCCATGAACATGGGAGATCTTTCCATTTTCTAAGGTCTTCAGTGTCTTACTTCACTGCTTTGGACTTTTACTTAGAGTTCTTTTATGCCCTTGGTTAGGTTTATCCCTAGCGTTTCATTTTGATTTTTGATAATTCATTCACTCTTGATCATGAATTGGTAGAGAGGATCCATCACTTTTGAAGTTTCAACTCATAATTTTTTTTTTTGAGACAGGGTCTCGCTCTGTAGTTCAGCCTGGCCCTGAGCTCACTATGTAGTCCAGGCAAGCTTCGAACTCAGCAATCCTCCTGCCTCTGCCTCCTGAGTGCTGGGATGACAGGCATGAGCCACCACGCCCGGCGCAACTTATAATTTTTTAAATCTTACCATGGTATGAAAAAGATGTGCATTCAGCAGAGATTATACTTTGAAGTTTAAATCTCTGTCCCGGTGAGTGACATATGTTGTGCCAGTCCGTGCTGATCAAATGTCGTGCCAGCGAGTGAGTCTTGGGGGCCCAGGGACCATGAGGGCAAAGGACCAATGCCCCACAGAGAAAGTTCCCATCCTTTTTGGCACCGCAGACGGGATTCGTGGGGGAGTCCTGTGCATTATGGGGAGGGAGAATGCTTTCAAGATGACTCAGGCATGATTCAAGGGGCTTGCTGCATATTTGATTTGTATAATTAGTACGTTGGAATAGATAATGAGATGATTTTACATCTCGACATAACGGGCGAATCAGGCGAATCTCTGAGGTTTTTTCCCCCCACTGCACCATCTACCTGGGGATGGTAGAGAGAGTGATGCAAAGTGTGCAGTTTATGTCCCGTCTGCTGCACACTCTTGGTTATTGTCACTGCAGAAAAACCTGCTTCACATGGGCTGGAGGGTTAGCTCAGTGGTTCCGGCGCCTGCCTCGCAAGTGCAAGGTCCTGAGTTCGATCCCCGGGAACCACATATAATGCTGGGTGTGGAGACTCACGCCCACCAGCGATCAATACTACACACCACAGTGCCAGGTGTGGTGGCTCACACCTGTCATCCCAGCACTCAGGAGGCAGAGACAGGAGGATTTCTGAGTTTGCGGCGGCTTGCCTGGGCACCACAGTGAGCTCAGGGCCAGCCTGAACTACAGAGCGAGACCCTGTCTCAAAAAAAAAAAAAAAAAACCCTGCTTCACACAGATAGGATAGTGGACATGGAAGCAGCTTTCCAGTGCTTTTGTGGCAATCCCTGGGCACTCTGCCTTGACTTCAGCCCAGAGTGTGTGCATACTTGAAGGTGTCTCAAGCATGCATTTAGGGTCTCCAGCATTTGTGGTCTCAAGCAGCTGATCCTTCTGCAGCGTGAACAAAGGTGATTTACCTGGTTTGTTCACAGGTGGGCCGAGGATCCGTTCCTCCCAGATCAGGCTGACGGGAGATGCCGGTGGCGGCCAGAACTCTGTCTTAACCACAGAGACAGACTCAGTCACCTGGGTGGAAGATTCCGTGACGAGTGCCATGAGACTTGACCAGTCCCACCGTGCACACAGGGCGCCGAGCTAGCAAGGCGGGACCCCGGGCTGTTGGCGGCGAGCAGGGGCACTTACACTCTGCAACTTGCCTGGTGCAGGAAAACATGAGTCTGAGAGACGTGCTGTCTCTCTCGTTGGGGCCGACACCCCAGAGTTCCGTGTGTAATTTCCTGTGCTGAGGGACGCACAGCCTGTAGATTCCAGGGGGAGATCCTGCCCCTTCTTCCTTGGATCTGAGTGACGTCTGCCGAGTGAGCATGTGGTGAGACGTGACAGGTCACGTCCAACCGAGCGGCATTAACCCTTCTAGAAAGATCACCGGACAAGTATGGAAATTACAGATGTTCTTAATTGTGCTTTGTAGATATCATGTGTTTTTAAATAGGTGAAATATTTATGGTAACCGTATGCTAACCAAGTCGATTAATACCATTTTCTCAATAGATTGTGCTCATTTCATGTCCTCATGTTGCCTTTTGGTAAGTGTCACAAGTTTGAACTTTTTCACAATTGTTGCCTCTATCATGGTACGTTGTGATCAACAATCTTTGATGTTACCATTGAATTGGGCGGGAATCGACAAACTGTGCCCATATAAAACAGTGAATTGCTCCCTACCCATAAGCAAAGAAAGTGGTTTCAGGAGACGAAAACCACTTCTGGCAAAGATGCCACCAGTGTTGCTGAAAGACAGCAAAAGGTGTTTTACACACACAGGGTGACAAAGGAGAAGAGGCCCGAGCGCAGTCAAGAGCCTGACTCTCACTGTGAGCGCTCTGTGGGCAGGATGCCAGCAGACAGCCCTGAGCTCCTCAGGTGAGCGGCCTCAGGCCAGGCCGCAGAGGAAGCCCCTCGCCCCACCCCCACGCTCGCCCGCGCCTCTAACTGTGGGTGGAAAGTCGTCCCACGTTCTTGAGGTAACGTCCCACCTCTTGACCCAATATCAAGAAGTGTGATGAACACAAAATACTGAGGAAAAGACCAAGAACGTGGACTGCAGACAGCACCTGATAATTCTCAGCGAGGCTTGAGCGACCCCCATGAACACGCACCGTCACGGTGGCATCACCCGTGCTCCGTGAGGCTCAGGGGGCTCTGGCCTCCACCCGCAGCTTCGTGACGCGTGAGCGCGGGGGACGGGCTCATCCTGTCCCGGCCTGAAGGAGGCTTAACTGCCTGCAGCTCCTTCTGGGTGGAGAACCAGCCGGCACGTCCTGGGGAGGAGCCCGGAGCCCCGGGCCCTTCAGAGCAGCACACGCAGGGGCCCCCAGTGTCCAGCCAGCGCTGTCCACCTCGCTGGACTCCTGTTCCCACCTACGGAGTAAAAAGCGCCCCCTTCCCCGTATTGTGACGCCATCTTGCCTTCCTTTGCTTCTGCGTCACCGCTGCCTTTTGCCCTTTGTTTACAAGAAATAACTCTCATCTCAGAGAGGCTTCCTGCTCTGAGCTACCGCTCTGCACTTCTGCTTTGCCCGTCGTGTACTGCACTGCCCACCACTGCCAGTCTGTGAAGCCTGCCCAGCTGGTGACAGTAACTTGAATTCTCTTTTCTCAGCTGCCCCAAAATCTGAGAAATTTGGTAGGTTGTGTCCAAGTGCTTACTTTGCACAGATGTTGCATCTACTACACTGATTCAGACAGTGGAGCATAAAATAAAAGAGGGAGTGAGAAGAGAAGAGGGGGGAGAAGGAGAAAGGAGGCAGAGAGTGAAGGAGAAGAACAGAAAGTTTTAAAGCGCTAACGTCTAAAGCAGGGGCAACGTGCTGGAAGGACTGCACCTAGCAACAAGCTACAGCGGACCTGGCCTTCCGTCGCTCTTCCGCCAGCCCCAAACCGGTACTGTGAAGTCCAGGCCTCGGGCCCAGACACGGCCACCTCCGAGGGCCACTCTGGTCACTTCCTCAGGGACCACGGCCAGCAGCCTGGGGAGCCCACAGCACAGAGACCGAGGTGCAGAGCACCCTGGCACCCTCGTGGCGTGTGCCCCTGAGCCCCTCCTGCCTCCGTGCCCACCACACGGCCATCTGCACCTTTTCCTTCTGAGCTGGAGGCTGTGGCTGCCCAAAGCCTCCACTCCTGCTGTCCAGCGGGCCTTCCAGGGCTGCAGGGATCCGACGGGTAAGTGAACCACTGCACAAAAAGCCGTAGGAAACACACTGATCTGAGCCGGAAGGTGACGTGTGTGAAATTGTTCATGAATTGTCTGGATAACGGGAGGCACTGAAGTGGGCACTACAGCCTCTGTCCGCTCTTGTTTTGTGCCCAACTTCAGTTAACTTTCACAAAGGAAGGAATGTACTCCTAAAACCAGGCAGGGCTGGATTCAAATCCTGCCTTTTAAAAAATTGAATCTTTATTGGTACATTATATATACATAACACGATCACGCTCAACATTGAGAATCTGTACCAGTATATGACATGACTTAATTCTCATTTTCCCCTTCCTCTACCCACCCTAAAAACCCCGCTCCTTTTACATAAGCTTTGTTTCCTTTCTTCACCATCACATTTTTTTCTTTCCCCTCATTACTTACACCCATTCCCTTTGAATATTTATTATTTCACAATATCTATCACGCATTCTAGAACTCTTGTACCTCTTCAGTTTCTCATACCAGAGAAAAAGTACGATGTTTGCACATCTGTGACCTATTTATTTCAGAATGGTCACATTCTCTGTGGTGCCCTTTCCTGACCTGCAAAATGGTGGGAAAATTCCTTTGAAGTACTGCACTGAGAACTGAAGGACGCTGTCATATAAAAGACGCCCAGAACAGGAGCTGACGTTTTCTTATTCAGTGGTTCTCTTCTGCCTGAAAATGCTTTGAGTTTTTTGAGCTAGAATCTCAGATTTCCAAATTTTCTTCTTGAATGAACCAAGTCACCTCTCTCTTGAGCCTGTTCTTCCTCCTCAGCCCCCGGCCGGGTGAAGGTGGTTGGCTGGAGAAGCTGGACGGTTCCGCCCCCTGGCCTGTGACTCCCTTCCTGGCCTTCCTCCGTTTTCTGCCCAGCACACTTGCGAGTCGGGCCCGGATCAAAGGCTCCAGCCGGCTGGGTGGACGGGAGCCTCGGCGCCGGCCCCGGGAGTGAGGGCACTGGGCTCCGGCCTCTTCCCGGCCCCTGCCCTGGTGCCCGCCCCGTCTCCTCCTCTGAGGACCACTGTGCCCGCTGCGCGGGGCTTTCCCTCCGACTGTAAAGCTGCGGCCTTTGTGCCCAAGCCACACACACACCCCGTGGCACGTTCCTTCCGCTCACACTGTGCCTGCCGGCGCCTGAGGGAGGGAGGGGGAGAAACAAAAAAGGAAGAAGTGAAGCAGGAAATAAGGGAAAGAAACAGGAAGGAAGAAAGGGAGGAGAAAACCTAAAAACAACAGGAAACAGGAAAAAATTACCTTCAAATTATTCTGAAGTAATAAAGCACTTGTTCCCTGCAGAAATGTTGTTCAGGTCAGTGATGTGTTCTGATTCGCAAATCAAGAATCCGAAAGTCATTTTTATCTGTAGTCTCAAGTCATCGAGCCCTGCAGGGTTTCTGGAAATGGGCATTTCTTTCCTGACCCAGTGGTCGCCTTATTAACTGACAGCTTTTCAGTGTCTCTCAGTGTTCTTCCTCTCCCTGTTTTTACCCCTTTAGTCTATCCCGTGTGTTTCCAGCAAAATCTCACGCAGAGCCTTTCCTAAATGCCAGGCCCATAAGGACAGTCTCCAACTTCCCGGGTTCATACGTGAAGCACGTCACCGTAGGACCCCGACTGGCTCCCCAACTCCTCTTCCACGCCTCCTCCCCTGCTCCCCCGCCGCCCCTCAGGCCGTAAACACGCTGCCCACAGCAAACCGTGCGGGTCTCGGAGCCGGGCACGGGTGGAGCGCCCTGGATAAATGAATGGCGCTTCTGGCTCTCGCTCCGCGGGACGGCGTCTGCCGGAGATGCGGTGACCTGAGACACGAGCCGTGAACTTGCTTGGCTGGCTCCTTCCCTATAAATGTGCCGCCGCTCGGTCACGGGTTTAAATAAAAATGTGTTTTGCGGTACATGACCTCCGAACGTAACTCAGCTGCTTCCGTCGCGGCTCACATGGGGAAGTAAACTCCCGTTTCAACACTGGGAAACGGTCTTGTTGGCCGGAGCAGGAGACCACACGCCCGGCCCCTCGGGAGCGCCTAGAGCGCGGCGCCCTCTCTGCTGACTCACGGGCGGCGCAGACCTTGGGGGCCCACACCCCGCTGCCCAGCGGCCCTGAGCGCCCGAGAGCTGCCCAGGTTTATGGTGGGTCTGCTGAGGCCCAGCGCGAGGCAGGCATGCGCCTTCCTCTCGGCTCCGAGGCCTGTCCGCTGCCCTCGGCGGCAGCACCCAGCTCACGGTCCGTGGCCGGTCACGAGACGGCTCCCCGCGGGCCCTCGAGGGCAGAGGTCTGCGCACTGCGCTCTTTCTTGTCACCTGCTGCTGTGCTGGGGTTCCGGGGAGACCGCACCCCTCCCCGGAACTGGGTGCTCAGCGCTGTCTCTGGGTGGTCGCTTCCGGGTCCCTCCCTCCGCTCCACGACCCGACAGACCCCCAGACCCCGGGCGCTGTCCCTCCCCGGTAGACAGCCTGGTCACGGTGCCAGGCCAGGCAACCCCCCCAGAGAGGCCGGAGAGCAACGACACCCCCTTTCTGAGGCTTCCTCTTTTCCTGAACATGCAGTACAGCACCCCTGGGCGGCTGGGGCGGAGCTTGACTAGAACTGGGCCTTGTTGCTGTGAAAATTAGAGTCCACGCAAACTCGAAGCACTAAACCAGAGAGGCTTAAAATCTGGAGCGAGGAGTGCGTGGGTAATGGACTTTGGACCGTGAAATACCTAGAAACCAACAGCCGCAGAAGCATCCCGGGCCTCACTGGAGGGGGTGGGAGGCGGAGCCCGCGGGAACCGAGCCGCGGAAGGGAGGGTCTCCACGGCGCAAGCTGTAGCCTTTGGCGAGAAAAAGCCCCAACCTTTCTCTTCCAGCTTCCTGATTTCACCACTGCTTCCTAAGGGATGCATCTAATTTCAAGACAACAAGCGTGGTCTCTGGAGAGGCAACCTGCAGACACTGAGTTGAAGGGACCAGCACCTAGAAGAGAGGAATGGAGGACAGATTTGAAAGTGTAGCTAGGGATTAATAGAGAATGGTCACTGTAGGATTGTTCTAAATAACCAATTATGTATTACTGGGTGGCCTGGGGTCCTCAGGGATGTTGTAGACTGACCTCTATCCTTCCTTGAACTCATGTAGGGAAGCCTTAACTTCCCGTGTGCTGGTTATTTGGCGATGTGGCCATGACAGAGCAAGTTAGGGTTCAGGGAATAAGGCTGGGAGCACAGTCCGTGGAACTGTTGTCTTTATAACAGGAATGGACACGAGAAAGCTCTGTCTGTCTGCGTGGCACAGGGAGAAAGGCTATTTCTAATTCGGGAGGAGAGGCCCCACCAGAAACTGCCCGCGAGCCCTCCGGCTTGCGGCCTCCAGAGCCAGCACCCCTACGCGCTTTGTTATGGAATCCCAGGAGCCCAGGAAGGGGTCCTTACGGGGAGGTTGCGGGGGCAGCGAGAAGGGGACCCGGCGGGGACGCCGCCCTCACGGCAAGGGTGCTGTGGGAGGGAACGATGGAGCAGCGCCGGCTTGGGGCGGCTGCTCCGTGCGAAGCCCTCGCAGGTGCGGAAAGTTATTCTTAGGGACCCGCTGGAAGGCATCGCTGGGAAGCCCCGGCCCGCTGCAGTGGCTCACGCTGGCGGCAGCTCACCCCGGCAGCACAGCCCAAGGCCCTGCCCGGCGAGAGCCCCGTAGGAGGAAGCGGCGCCTCGGTCGGCTCCCTGCCCTGCGGCTCACTGCGCTCCGTCCTCGCCTTTGCACCTGCGCGTGTCGGTGTTCGCGCCGGACACGGAGGCTCACAAGTGCAGCGTAGAAGATCTGCCCACGCAGCCGGTGCGGAAGACTGCAAGAGACCCTTCGTCTGCCAGAGACCTGAAGGCCCCAGCTGAGGGCCCAGAGCCCGGGCCCTGTCCACGCGGGACCGACCAGGGGGCTTGGGACTCCGCCACGGGAGCCCCCAGGGTGTGAACCGGGGGCCCCAGGCGGCGCTGCAGGCTGTGAGTCTGTGCCCCCAGCCGGTGCTAGAAACGGAGGCGCCCGTGCGGGGAGCAGCTGCAGCGGCCCAGAGCCCGGCTGGACAGGACGCCCGGCTCCTCGGGGGACACGGCTCCGCGCAGGGAGGCCGCCCAGGAACCAGCGCAGGCCCCTCCCGCCCCGCCCCGCAGCCGCCAGCTCAGCGGACGCTCGGCTCACTCCGACCCACACGCTGCGCGTCCCCCCAAGCCATGGAGGGCTGAGTCCAGAGGACGAGGGGCGCCTCCCAGACAGCAGAGGCCGCACCCCAGAGGAGGGGCCTCGCCGCCCGAGTCAAAATCTTAGGACGCAGAGGGCTGAAGCCTCACAGGTTCCCATCTTCCCTTGTTTTCCTGAAACAAATTGGGGTTAGGAAATCTCTTCCTCCCTGGGCGCGTGTAGAAGTCCTACCTGAACACTGGAAAGAACCAGATCTCAGACCCCTAGGGAAAAGGGCTTCATGCCTTTACTATTTTATACTTGGATAAAGATGACTGTGCCGCTGAAAGATTGCTCTGTTCAAAGTTAAACGTTGTAACATGTTTCTGATATAACAATGTCATGTCATCATAATTACTATGCAAAATGTTATGCTGCCCTCAATTTCAAATTTTCTCTGTATAACTCATAATTGTGATCTTCTGACATTCTATGGAGGTTTGGCTGCCAGGCTGACCATGACTGGGGAGAAATGACAGTTCTATGATCATGTTTTCTATTTCAAAGTGTTTGGCATCTTGATGTGATCATAAAATTAAACTTACTGTTCCCATTACAATATGGATGTAACTCACTTTTCTGGGTGTTTAACGCCTGAGGTTTAGAGCCCAGAGGCAGACTGAGAGGACAGCCAGTGCTCTGGTCCTGGCCTTCCAAGGTCAGCAAGGGCCCCGGACAGCAGACGACCTTTCCTACAAGACCAGCTGACTTTCCTAGGTCACCTAACCTCCTGGAGAGAGCGCTGGGCCCCAGGGAGCAAAAGCCAACCCTTGCACGATGTGCCAGTAAGAAGGGTCACCAGAAGCCACAAAGTCAACCTGCCCTGGCGACTGACACGAACAGAGAAGCCGAGAGGGTCTGTGTACGCCCCATAGGTAACGCTCGGAGGGCCTTAGCTGACCGCGATGTGTGACAAAAAGTTAATTGTGCTGAATACTGCTTTCACGTTGACTTGATCTTGAATATCCAGCAGTCAGTAGAAACAGAGATAACATTCTACACTAAACAAAAAGTGGCTCTAACCACCCTCCTGCCAGCAGTTTTCAGGCACATCTGTGGGTAAGACGGGCCAGACGGTTCCACTTGGCCTTCCCACGTTAGCGCCCGTGCTTGGTCTTGTGGCTTCCATCTCCTGGCAGGCGTGTCCCTTCATTCGCCTGCAGGCTGCCAACTTCACGCCATCATACGAAAAGGCCCCTGCGTCTCAGCCAATAGTGAGCTGAGCTGAGCTCACAGCCTGAGGTCGGAGACTTCTCTCCCCAGACTCTTCAGCCGGCGGATTCTTGTTGGCCTCAGGGGCCCAGGCTCAAATAATGGCTGTGCTCTTAGGGAGCCTCAGCCCAAGGGGCCTGGGGCCTGCACCACCAGGGCCACGCCGGGGGCACCTCTCCGCCCTCCGCCTCACCAGCATGCCGCCCGCTGGGCTCTCCAGGGGGACATGCCGATAGGTACACAGCACGGAGAGAGAGCCGGTCTCTCTTGTCCCAAGCAGGGGACGGAATACGCTTGAAGCGCGGGTTTCCGAAGCGTCTGTGCATCTCTAGTCACAAGGGAGAGAAGAACGGAGCGCGGGGCCGTGGTCAGCTAAACAGAGATGACCTCATGTGTCACGGCGGAGGCACAGGCTGCACACGGGGTGCCTGGGGTTCTGAGAGCGAGCAGGGGCTGGGTGCCCAGAGGAAGCCACATCCGGCAGGTCACGTTTGAAGAGCAGAACCGGGATAAAGAGATGGGAGCTACAGGCCAGAAGAAAAGGAAAAGTGTTCTGTCAAGAGGAGCACGAACTGTGTGAAGCTCGTGCCCGTCTACTCTTTGGGCTGCTGGGCACTGGCGGTCTGCAGAGCGCGCTTCCAAGTCCAGAGCAGAGAAAGCACCGAGGTCATTGTTAGACCAACGACGAGCAGCCAGGAAAGAACACAGACTGCCCGAACTGCTGGCTCTGCAGGGGCCCTCGGCAGTCACTGCAGAGAGGCCGAGTCCAGTGTATAGTGCTGGGTCTTTCACAGAGAGAGAGGGAAGGCTCAGGGGGCTGACTCAAAGCGGGGGTGAGAGCCTGGGGAAAGAAGACGACTGAGCCCGGGGCTACACAACAGGGCTGTGATCTAGCAGGGGCCGTGGGCCCTGTCCTACCCACTCCCCAGGGTCAAGGCCTGGCCTGCAATTGTTCCTGGCACTCAGGCTGCCTGCAGAGAGGAGTCAGGCCTGTCAGGTACGAAGAGTGCAAATTTTCCCAAGGCTTTAGGCAAGGGATTACAACCTCATCTAAGCGTCTATGAATGAAGGAAAATACTTCAAACAGAGTGTATTTCAAATATAGATAGAGATTAAATGAGAATAAAGAGGCACTACTGTGATGAGAAGAAAAAATATATGTTACACGTATAAAATATATGCATATATCAAATGCTTCCTTTTTAACCAGTGGTTTCTATGAAACATGCAGAAGGACTAATTTATAGAGAATCCCCCAAATTTGCCAGTGATCTTCAGCATTTCACCCTTGGGCAGACAGACGGACACTGACATCTCGAGCAGCCAGGCCCATTCTGGAAGAGCTGGGCCTCGGCCATTGGAGGCCGAGCTGCTGTCTGTGAAGTGGTCTCGTGAGGGGCCCTCACCTTCGTGAGTTTGCTTTGCCCTGTACCCTAAATTTGTTGTTGTCCTGGAGTCAAAGTGAATCAGAGGCACTGGCTCAAACTAACTGAATTAAAGTCAAAGCACATCAGAGGACTGAAGCTTTATTAGTGCACAGGGGAAGATATTTTGATGCACTGACAAGAAATCTCATTTCTCCTGCGTGGGGACGGCCTCTTCCTGAAGAGGTCAAAATAATAACTCTAAGCTGCATGGTCAGGATGGCATCAGAGCAGAGGGAGGTGGAGAGTCTGGGAGATCTTATCCAGGCCACAGTACGGGGTGATGAATCATTCCTACCCTCGGTACAGAACACCTTGCTGGTAATTAAATTAAGGTTGTCTTGAAAACTCAGCATCTCCACAGCTTGGACAGTGCTGGAAAAACACTGGCGATCTTTGTGCTGCTGTTGGGGTCCAGGCTGCTCCAGTGTCTGAACAGTACAATCCAACCGACAGGCATTTCCTTGCAGACAGTAACGCATTCCTGCCCTGCCTCGCCAGACCCAGGTCACCTTGTGCAGAAAGGGGAACGATCCGAATCCTTTGATCACATATTTACAGACAAGCTTGTGTTGACTCATCTCCATTGCTAAACACTGCGTGTGGATGGTTCAGTGAACCCTTATTTCTTCTGTCTCTGCCTTCAGGGCACTTGGGCTCCATCCATCACCCTCTCCCGAGGCACGTGCACCTTGGTGCCCCTCGAGAGACACGTGAGACTGAGGCGCCCACCAGACAGCAAGTGTCTGCGCTGCCCTGCCATGGGGTCCCAGGACAGGGCATTGTTCACAGCTCACGGTGAGCAGAGGACATCCAGCCAAGTTTAAAAGGGTGTCATTGAAAATAATCCTCTAAATAAACATCCTAATAAATTTATAAAATCAATTTCCCAAATGGATGACACAGGTTAGAAATGTAACAGGCTCTGTACTCCTCAATCTTTTTAATGAAATCGAAAGGGAAGCAGTACTCCCCAGATCATTCCTGGAGGCAACCATCACCTTGATTCCAAAGGCGGGGAAAGATCCCACCAAAAAAGAAAACTACAGGCCAATCTCTCTAATGAACATTGATGCAAAAATCCTCAATAAGATACTGGCAAACAGAATACAGAGAGTTATCAAGAAAATCCTACACCCCGATCAAGTTGGATTTATCCCAGGGATGCAAAGCTGGTTCAACATACGTAAATCAATCAATGTACTACACTGTATTAACAGACTCAAGGACAAAACATATGATCACCTCAATAGATGCAGAAAAAGCATTTGACAAAATCCAACACCCACTCATGATCAAAACCCTACAGGGAATTGGAATAGATGGAATTTTTCTCAATCTGATACAAGCTTTTTATGAGAAACCAACAGCCAGCATCATACTTAGGGGGCAAAAGCTGGAACCTTTCACACTAAGATCAGGAACGAGACAAGGATGCCCGCTGTCCCCACTCTTACTCAATGTAGTACTGGAAACAGCCATAGCAATCAGGCAGGACAAAGATATAAAAGGAATAAAGACAGGAAAGGAAGAAGTTAAACTGTCATTATTTGCTGATGATATGATACTCTATCTAGAGGATCCTAAAAACTCAACCAAAAAATTGCTAGACTTAATTACCAAATGTAGTATGGTTGCTGGATACAAGGTTAACACTCAAAAATCAACAGCCTTTGTCTACACAAACAACAGACTCACTGAAAGAGAAATGCGGAGTCAATCCCTTTCACAATAGCACCCAGGAAAATGAAATATCTAGGAATCAATTAACAAAGGAGGTGAAAGACCTCTACTCTGAAAATTATAGGACTCTGAAAAATGAGATAGAAAAGGATATCAGAAAGAGGAAAGACATCCCTTGTTCCTGGGTAGGGAAAACCAACATCATCAAAATGGCTATACTCTCACAACTACTATATAGATTCAATGCAATTCCAATTGAAATCCCAACACTATACTTCACAGAGCTAGAGAAAATAATACAATAATTCATCTGGAACCACAAGAGACCTAGAATAGCAAAAACAATTCCAAGCAACCATGACATGGCAGGGGGTATTACAATCCCCAGCTTAAAACTCTACTATAAAGCCCCTGTGATAAAAACTGCATGGCACTGGCAAAGTAACAGACCCGAGGACCAGTGGAATAGATTAGAAGATCCAGACACAACCCCGGATACACTAAGCCACCTTATCCTTGACAAAGGAGCCAAACATCCCCAATGGAGGAAAGACAGCCTCTTTAACAAGTGGTGCTGGAAAAACTAGGCTTTAACCTGCCAAAAACTAAAGCTACATCTATCTCTTTCACCCTGCACAAAACTAAATTCTCAATGGATTTGTGACTTAAACATTAAAACTGAAACAATAAACCTGCTAGAAAACAGGTTAGGTAAAACTCTTGGAGACATTGGCTTAGGCAGAGACTTTATGAATAAAACCTCTATAGCACAAGAACTAGCAGAAAGAATCAACAAATGGGATCTCATCCTATTAAAAAGCTTTTGCACAACAAAAGAAATCACTGGCACCATTAAAAGACGACCAACAACATGGGAAAAAGTCTTTACTAGCTGTTTGTTAGACAAAGGGCTGTTATCTACAATATACAAGGAACTTAAACAAATCAGTCTCCCCAAGTTTAAAGACCCAATTAAAAAATGGGCATCTGAAATGAACAGATACTTCTCAGAGGTAGAAGTCAAAGCAGCCAAGAAGCATATGAAGAAATGTTCAACATCACTGGTCATTCGAGAGATGCAGATGAAAACAATACTGAGATTCCATCTCACTCCACAAAGAATGGCCGCTATTACAAAATCAACCAATGATAAATGCTGGCGAGGCTGTGGGGAGAAAGGGACCCTTCTCCACTGCTGGTGGGATTGTAGACTTGTGCAACCATTGTGGAGACCTGTGTGGATATTCCTAAGAAAATTAGGACTAGGGGTCCCATTTGACTCTGCTATCCCCCTGCTGGGAATATACCCAAAGGAATTTAAAAAATCACATTGGAAAGACAGATATACACCCTGTTCATAGCAGCTCAGTTCGTGATAGCCCAGTCTTGGAAACAACCCAAATGCCCATCAACTGGAGACTGGATAAAGAAGACGTGTTTTTTTTTTTTAATGGAGCACTACTCTGCCATAAAGAATGACAAGATTAGCCAGGCGTGGTGGCTCACGCCTGTAACCCCAGCACTTGGGAGGCAGAGGCAGGAGGATTGCTGAGTTCGAGGCTTGCCTGGGCTACATAGTG
>PVIC010024131.1:0-26280 GCA_004025085.1 Thryonomys swinderianus | reverse complement strand
TGGAAATAGGAAGGATGCTTATGACAAAGTTTGTCTGCTCGGTGTTTTCGCCTTAGAGCCAGCTCCTCAAAAGTACTTGCAAAGTGAGTCAGAGGGCATAAGACTATGACATTAGGCAAGCTACACATTGTCTGTTTTTCAGAAAACAATAGTCTCTCAAGAATTTTTCCTTTCTTCCCAAAAACTGAACAGTGGCCAAGATATATAGTCACTTAAGACCCTGGCAAGTATGTGCTGAAGCTATTTCCCACGAGACGTGGAAGAAGGTTCCAGTGCCCAGGCATCCTGTGAAGGCAGAGCCACAGAGGCACAAAGTCCAGCATTTGTGGGTGTCCTTTCTGCTTCAGGGATTGAGGCAGCAAAGTAGAGAAGGGACAAGTTTGCAGAGTGAGAAATACCCTTTGTCCTGTGCAAATAGACCAGGGCCTTACTATTAGGCATACTTTAAAAATAACTAAAAAACAGCTATCACATTCAAAACAGTATAAAAAGTGCTGCCTGCTAATGTTGTGAGTCATTTCTATTAAATTACATATAAAGAATGGTGATACGTTTACACACTGTACAATCTCACAATCTGAAAATAAAGTTGCGATGGCTAAATTTTCTCTGCTGTTGTTAGAACACCAGAATAATTGGTCATTCAACAAATCCACCCTCTTTCTGCAAGTTCACATGGGCACTTCTACCTGTGTGTTCAAAAGTATTTATGTTGGGCAATGATCAGTGTAACTTCATAATAAAAGATGCCAACTGATTACTTGTTAGGGACTTCTTGTTGTTTTATCCCAACAAATAGCCTCTAATTGCTAAAAGTCAAGATACTTCATTGGTGTATTTGGTACACATGACAACATTTATTTGGCTCTGGGACCAATACAGTTTGTACTTCATGAAATATATTGTACATTTTACATAGTTTAATTTAAAAAATACATTTTAAGCTAGTTGATCTTTGACTGCCTTATTTATTATAACCTTTCAGCACATTCCAAGGTTTTAGTTACTCAGGAAGGAGTTAATTAAAATGATTTTATTTTGGATTGATGGATGTTTTTTAAAAGGAAAATTATTATTATGAACCCTCAGCCTACTTTCTTTGAGTGCTGTAAAAGTGCTTGTAAATCTTTTTTTTTTTTAAAGAAGAAAAACATGATATTTGACTGGTGGAAATTCAAAAATATATATGGAACTGAAACATAAGCTTAGCTAAAATAAAAGCAATCTGTGTTTGAGGTGAAGTGTTCCTTAACTTATTCATTACCTATGTAAATAAATGAATATAAATAAGTTGAAATTTCTTCCATTCTGTTGAAAACTGGAAGTAAAAGTACCTGTAGATCATCACAGACCCCTCAGCCTTCTGAGTTAGCAAAGCTTTTTTCCTTAAGATGTCATTTTGAAAAGACGTGTTTTTGAAAAAACCTTTCATTTTTGTAACTATGAGACACACACACACACACACACACAAAAACTGTCAAAAAATGAAGTAGTCCTCTCATTTATTTAGCTGCATATACAAAATAGTGAGCCACAGGTATTATTTCTGTTTCCACTGGTTGGCCTGGTGTCAGGTGCTTTAGCGGACTCCTCTGTGTCTGACATAGATCGTGAAGGCCGTATGTGTACACTAAGGTAGGAGACAGAAAATGCCACGTCTCTCAAGTGTGTAAACTGATCTGTTTCTCAGATATTCAGAGCCTCAAATTCTGGATGACTGTAATTTCTGAAGAGGTCTTGATCCAGGAATGCCCATCCTGGAAAATTTCACTGCTCCAGTCCAGTGGAATGTCAGAGAAAAGACAGGCAAACAATAAGAATCCCCATGCTTTCGAGATGTTGCATACTTCTTTCCAACCACCTGTGACTCATTCGCACAAGAAAGGACTCAATCTAGATATGCAGAGAAAGACCTTGGTAATGAAGGAAAAGACATTGGCTCACAGAGGAGTTGCAAATACACCACATTCTAACGCTTTCCATTAAGAGGTCACTTAATTAACTTCTGATCATCTACCAAATTAAAACTTTAAAATTTTGATGGAGCCAGAGTTCATCTCCTGACCTAGAACCTAGAATGGAAATAGTGAGACACATCCACCCACGTCCAGAATCGCCTGCTGCACTGGGATTTTATGGGCTCACCTGTGGGTTTCCTGGAATTTGGGATTAAAGAATCCACACCCTACTGGTTCTCAGTCACATCTTCCAGGACAGATAGAAATTGAGTGTTTTGTTAGAGAATTTTCTCACCCCTAAAAAGGACATAGAGAGGTTCTTGTTTCTTGGAAAACAGACTTGGGTTCTGTTTCCCCATCTCAAAGGCAAAATAAAAATTCATGTCTTACTTCCTGTAAGAAGTTTCGTATGAACTCACTTGAAAAACCAGAGTCAAAATGTAGCCCATAATACAATGAATTTGATATTCCAGAAGCAGAACTAGGGGCTAACCGGGCCCGGCCCTGCGCAAGCTTTGCTCCCTGGCCGCTCACTGAAGAATGCCGTGCAGCCAGGGCGGGCTTGGCTCACCGCTCCCTCCCTCCCAGCGCTGCTGAGCCCAAGCAGCACCCAGACCCACAGATGTGCGCCGGTCACAGAATTGTGAACTGACCGCTTATGCATGTTGGATTTCAACTTGTAAACATGGGGATTCCCTTTTAAAGGGGGAGGGACGAGGAGGAAAGAAAAATCACCATGGAAAGGAAAAAATGTGAGCTAAGTTTTCCCTTCTGGAATCTTGGCGGGTGAGTTTAGCTATCTTCAATCTGGCTTTCACCAGACACCGTGTGCTTTGAGCAGGCACAGGCGTCTGCCTACGGCTGTGCTGCCAGGACCTTCAGACTTGACCCATAACACGCCTTTTACTCCAGCCCCAAGCAGAGACAGCTCGAAGGACGTGACCTGCCAGACGCCCCATGCTGGCTGCACGTTGTGGACTGGAGAGGTGACAAAATGAGGAAGTAGAGTGTTGCTGCGGGCAAGCGCCGCACACCAGAAAAGTGTAGGGTTCAAGTCCCAGCTGCTCTCCTTCACCGTTCTTCAGAATCAATCCCTTGACCTCCCGGTGCCTGAAGTCAAACCAGCTTTAAAGCATTAGAGAGAAAATAAGAGCTCTACGGAAATCCACAAACTGCTTTTGGGATGAAGTTTTCCCACTTCTACCCCTAAACACCAGAAGGTTGAGCACCACAGGCCTTCCTCAGCTGGCGACAGGCTTGTTCTCATCACACAACACTATACATGGCAGGAGAACAGAGAATTGCACAGAACTCCACCAAATCCTGTGAAGACCCCATTCCTCACATCTCTCACCATTACTGCCCAACCCACTGGTGAGTTCATAGAAAACAACACTTTTAAAATGTGACTAGAGTCTATTTGATGAGGTGTATTCTACTACACACGAGTTGGAGTAATAGAGCAGGGACCTTCTTGAAAAACTGTCTAGTCCCCACCTCTTGACTTGCTTCTGCCATCCTAGTTACTACGCTATTGTCTAAGACAAACCACTCTGTGGATTTCCGTTTTTCTTGAAGAGGAGTTTGTTAGCTGTGAGTTACAAGGTGCCTCTTTAGGTTACAGCTTGCACTACAGGCTTCCTCTAACTTCTTTAAAGTTCCCTGTGCATTTATGACTGTGTTAATAATGTTAATAAGTTTCACATATCCATTTGAGTTAGTATGGGTTGTCACAAGAAAAAAATTTTATAAAAGTTCGAAATCTGGTATTATTGGGTGTTGTACTTTTTGAAATCTTGTTTCTCATTCTCAGAAGTAGCATAACAACTATGATGCAGGAGAAATGTGGTAATGATTTATGGACTGACGATACTTTCAGCATGGCTGATCGGTTTTTTTTGTTCTTTTTTTTTTTGAGACAGGGTCTCGCTTTGTAGTTCAGGCTGGCCCTGAGCTCACTATGTAGCCTAGGCAAGCCTCGAACTCAGCAATCCTCCTGTCTCTGCCTCCCGAGTGCTGGGATTACAGGCATGAGCCACCTTGCCCAGCACTGTGGTATGTGGTGCTGATTGCTGGTTGATTGTTGGTGGGCATGAGTCACCACGCCCAGCATTGTAATGTGGTTACCAGGATCCAACTCAGGACCTTGCGCTTGCGAGGCAGGTGCTGGAACCACTGAGCTAAATCTCCGGCCCCCCATGGCTGATCCTTTTGACTCCACTATAAAACTGCCTTAGATTGAGATTTTAATACATTGTACTAGTGAATTTTCAAATGTGAAAGAGAAATTACTGCCCACAGCTTTCTAAGAGTCACCTTGTTTGCATCAAATCTGCTTTCTGCTTCAGCACACTTGCATATTTGTTGTCCATCTGTTTTGTTTTATTTTTTTAGACATGGTCTCGCTTTGTAGTTCAGGCTGGCCCTCAGCTCACTATGTAGCCCAGGCAAGCCTCGAACTCAGCAGTCCTCTTGCCTCTGCCTCCCAAGTGCTGGGATTACAGGTGTGAGCCACCATGCCCAGCACTGTGGTATGTGGTATTGATTGCTGGTGGGCGTGAGTCACCACACCCAGCATTGTATGTGGTGACCGGGATCGAACTCAGGGCCTTGCGTTTGTGAGGCTGGCGCTGGAACCACTGAGCTAAATCTCTGGCCCTGTTGTCCATCTTTGAAAGATAATGAAAGTCTGACCCAGTGCAGTCTCAAAGAAATAAGAATTTTTTAAAAATCATTGTTAAATACTTTCAAAATGCTCCAGTTCTGAGAGTGGTGCCACAGGTGGTGGTATAATAAGAGCATCTTAAGGGCTCTGAGATATACTAAAGGGGTTTTTTTTAAGTTTTTAAAAAGCCATTCATGTTTACCAAATCCAAAATATTTCAAAATTATTTGGCATGGAACGCTTATTGGAATAAGACAGTTGTTACCTTGTAGAAGCAATGTTCTGAAGGTGATTTTTCGAGAAGCATTGCTTTGGTATATTTCATGACATTACATTTTTCCCCATTGGAAGAGTTGCTTTCCTTTCCTTCTGCTGTGTTTTAATTTTGAGCTTTCCAAATGGCCTGTGCATCCCGCTTGAGAAAAGTATACTTACTGATAATTAATACTTTGATAAATACAAGACGAGGAACTTTTCAGTAAAATAATTAACTAGAGATTATCTTTCAGTTTTGCTTATTCTCACTTGCTGCATTCTCTTACCTTGGGGAAAAGTAAAAACTTTTAAAACAAAATGTTTATGTACTTTCTCATATCATTTATATATTTCAAGTCAATTCACTTCCCCCACTGCAAGCCGCATATGAACTCAGTGGATGAAAGGATATCTGTCCCTCTTTCTTCCCTGACCTATAGTCGTTTGTTTAAGAGGAACAAAGGTGGTGGTAAAACAGATCTCAGTGGTGTAAACCAGGCGGTGACTGAGAATAAGAATGCTCAGGCCCTGCGCACAGACACCTGTGTTGCTTGGTACACTAGAGGGAGCCGTGTCCACAACAATTTACTTCGGAAGCCCATGTTCCATCCAAACCGAATTTTACACCCATACCTGATTAATTTCCTACACTGCTTGAGAGTAGAGTAGGCCAGAAAGAATTCGTGATTAGTGGACTTGAAATACAGTATACCCACTGTCACTTGATCGATTGGTTATTATCTCTCTGGGGTTATGTGACAATATCATTTAATTATTTTAAAGTACTGTTTTATTTTTACAACCACTCTATCAGATCATCTTTTCTGAGTGTGTAGTATAATTACAATTTGGAATTCTGATTCGATAATTGAGAAGTGACCCATGTGTTGACTATCACAGATAACCCTTAGGCAACATCATAATTGCAGCTATTAAGGTAAGTACAGTGTACAAAAACAGTAAGATTGTGGAAAGATGTTAAGAAAGCAATACTATCCCATTAGCAAGACAGTAAAAAACGGGAGAAAAGTGACTCAGATAACTGTTTAAATTTAATACACAGGATATATTGGTACAAATCATGGCTAAATGGGAAGAATATGAGAGATCAATCAAGACTTCAGTAAGGAAAAGGTTTTTTGGGAGATTTGAGCTACATCTTAAGGTACAGTGTAGTTACCAGGCAGATCTAAATGAATGGTATTACCCTTGTCTGCAAATAAGAGAAAAACGCCCCAAGAAATTCAATAATGAGCCAGTTGTGTCACAGGAATGGCTTGCTAGGATGAATAGCTAAACCCAACACTCAAGTTATTCGCATTATCTGTAAGAAACAAGATAAGTTTGAGTCTGATTTGCTAATGATTCTAAAAGAAATACTTAAGGGCAAAATGAGGAGCCCTTAGATATTTCAGAATGGACCCAAGGGAACTATTTTTATTTTTCTAGATTAATTAGTGGACGAACTGTTGACTCTCCCTTTGCCTTCTCCCATAAACACACACTTTTCTTCACAGATTCCATCTCCGGAGAGGCTGATCCCTGTGGCCTGTGTCCCCTGGATCCCCACCCACTACCTTTCAGTTAGGTTTGCTCAGTGGCTGGCACACAGGACACAGGGACCATCTGTATGCAGCTCTGCCTGCCCTGATACAACGGGTGAAAGCAAAGCAAACTTAGGGTCATCTTCACATGTGCCCTGGGGAGACAGTCTGTGGGATTGAAAGAAGGATGGAAGCCAGAAATTGAAGATTATCCTTGATTAATTTCAATCCATGGAAAAGCTATCCTCCTGTAAAAAGGTACTCAGTAATTACTCACTGAGTTAAATGGGCCAAAAAGAGCTAAAGGACTGAGCATTTGCAGCTTGGGTAGCAGCACAAGTGAAATACATGAGATGGACTGAGGAAGCTGAGTTACGTGAAAAGAAGAGTTCAGTGTGGGATGTGCGGATGAGCTGACCTCCACATGACTGCTCACTCTTCCTCTGTGTTATTATCTCCAGAGACCAGGTTCCCAGTGGGAATTACAACACGCCTTTCTTGTGGCCTTGAGCTGCTGGGACTAGATTCCAAATTCCCTCCAGTCAGCTCACAAGTACTATAAAAACTATTATCTAGATGGGCCATGATATGAAAAAAGTTTGAGGAGCCTGACTCTAATTTTCTCTGTCCAAAATAGCCAGGGTTTTTTTGTTTGTTTGTTTTGGTTGCTTTAATTTTTTTTTCTTAAAATAAGACTTCTTTCCTGGTCCTGTAATTCTTTTTCTTTCATAGTATTCATTATTTGACTTCTAGGTAAACAGGTACTGACAGCAGATTATGGACTCACCATCAGTAAGGTCACCTGTTTAATTATCCTGGCAAAAATGATAGAAACCTGCTCATCTTAAACTATTTCAGGCTGGATGGAGTGGAACATAGAAAAACTGACCTAAAAGGAAACCTTAGACTTAAGTAGCAGCCTCAAATAAACTGGGATCAACCTCTCACAGAATTAAGTCCCCCTAAAAATAAAACCAAGTCTGAGATACATTTTATAATTCTAGTGCTAAGTCATTAACCTATACACCTAGAATCTTTACTTTTACCCACTTGAGGATTATTAGAAGATAACGTGTTTCTATACTTATGAATGTATTGATCAGCTAGATTCTGATAGTTATATCAACATCTTGTCTTAATAGTCATTCAAAAAGAGGTTTTTCTAATGTAATATTTAACACTCAAATATACTAAAATTGAAATAGTATTAATATTAGAATTCATACATTTAAAATACAAGGGCTGGTCAGGTGTGGTAGCTCATGCTTGTAATCCCAGCACTTGGGAGGCAGAGGCAGGAGGATTGCTGAGCTGGAGGCTTGCCTGAGCTACATAGTGAGCTCAGGGCCAGCCTCAACTACAAAGCGAGACCCTATCAAAAAAAAAAAAAAGATATGAGGGCTGTTCATTTGATTGACTAATTTAGAAATAAAAGGTAAAAATTTGGTTCAAAAGAACATAACTAAGCAGCACATTTGTATAGTGCCACAACATGTTTTAAAATGCTGTCTGTCATGTGTGTTTTATCAATCCTAGGTGTGAACAGAAACATGGGTTCAGAAATCAAACTTCCAAGAGGCAAATGGATTTACACAAGGTGACATAGATAGCAGTATATTCTAGAACATTCTGCCTCCTTGTCTGGCGTTCCTTTGTCCAAATTATGCTGCTGTAGCCAGTGCATAAAAAGTCATTGTCATTTTTCTTCATTTTTTGGGTACATTTAGCACACAGTGACTTCAGGATTTTCCTGTGAGCTGATGGGAGTGACTGCAGCATTTCAACTCTTGGCCCGGGAATTTGAGCAAACATAGTAGAGACAGAAGCTCCTTATGTGGACTTTTTAAAAAAAACTGATCCCCGACTCCAATCTAACATGGAAGACTGTCCTAGAATAAGATCCGTGTTTTACCTGCTTTGGTCCTTAGGTCATTCTACCTACAATATCACTTTAGCTCAAATTATAGTTTCAAGAAAGTAAAGAAATGTGAAAAATGACCCCCTTGCCCTACTCTTTACAAATTGCAGAGCATGGGGAAGGGAAGATATGAGGAAGGAGAATGGAGGTCAAGGATCAACCTCTATCTCACTTACCTCCTTTCCCTAACACCTTCATTTCAGCCCTGGACTTCCAGACACTTAATCCCCGTAATGGTCAGGTGAGAGAAGAGAGATGTATATTTTTGTTGTAACTTGCACTGAGTTTGTTGTTGGCAAATCCGGGCTTCTAGATATTTTCCTGACTGGTCAGAACATTAACCAGAAACCCAGAAGAACTGTAAAGACAAAAATAAGTCACTGCTGGCTTCTTCTCTACACAGAGCCTCAGACCCAGTAAACACTTAGATCTCAAGAAGTTCATATAGTCACCCTTCTACATGCTCTCTTTTCTTGTCTTCTCTTTTATTGCTTTATAAAATATACCACTGAAAAGTATTTTATAACATCAGAAACCGCTCTGTAATCCAGTGAATTAACAGAATTTACTTGTATCACACAAAAGAACACGAATAATATGAATTTGGGGGTGGGAAGTACTTTAAACAAGTCACAAGGAGAGAAATCATAAAGGAAAAATAATAGAAACTCTAAGGTTTAAACTTGCTGTGGAATACCCCTATCTTCCCCACACTCAGAGGGCTGAGACAAGAGGACTGTCATGACTTCAAGGCCAGCCTGGACTACATAGTGAGCTCAAGGCCATCCTGCACTACCTATCAAGAGCCTGTGTCAAAAGAAAAACATATTTAAAAAAGTGAGAAATTGATTAGAGGAATATTTACATAAAATATGACAAAACTCAAAACTATCAATCTGTAAATTATTTGCATAAAGTAAAACATGTGCAAAAAACATAGTCCTCAGAATTTAGCTAAGCAAAACACAGAAACAAGAAAAATTTCTTCTCATTAATAGCCAAATAAATTCAGAGTGAACCAGTGTGAGACCACTGTTGATACTTGAGGACAAATCGGTTTAAGTGCTAATGCCAGGGATGAAAAGAGGGAACTGCTCTCATTCTGCGGTGATGGGAGTAACAGTGGCACTTCTGAAGAGTAACCTGGTACATCATACCAAAACCCACAGTAAGTACTGAGGTTCTCTGATAAATCTGAGCAAGCCCCAGAATGCTGATTTCACAGCTGCCACATCACATGCAGAATCTAGAACCATTTAAAGCTATCAGCATGTCCAATCTAATGACTGAAAGCCTCAGTCCAAAATCCACTGTTAATAGTATCTCTCAACCTCCAAAAAAGGTGAACACAGCTTTTACTTGAATTACCATGGAACAATGTAGGTTAGAGAATGTTGATTAAAGAAAAAAATGAAGCTAGTCCCATTATCTGATAGTGACCTGGGTGTGAACCTCAAAACTCTTTCCTACTTGCTGCGCTGTCCTAACCAGCCCTCACAGGTGGAGATAGTTTGACACAACCCGCTTACTCTGTTGTCTTCGGCAAGCTATTCAAAGTTCATTGGCACCCACACTTGCAGTATGTATGTAGTTAAGGCTGTATTTGAAGTTGGGGCTTTTTATTTGGATAAATTATGTATTTTAATTAAGAAGGCCACCCCGAAATTTCACTATGTCAAATATTCCAGCATAATTAAGCCATATACCAATACTTCTAACTAATTGCGTTGTACTTAAAAAAAAACTGTTGAAATGGAATTGGTTGTGAAGAGTACAACTCCACATGCAATTGTTCTGGCGGAGTATCTCTACCAGTTTGCTGAGATTTTAGCAGAGCTCACATAGCTCCTAGTTGCCAAATTAAGACAGGGATTATTTTCTAGCTCACTGAGTTAGAAAATATATGTGTCTTTCATACCTTGTAAATTTGTTATCCCTAGCATCACATTCATGAATGAGAGAAGAGACTTGTAACTTTTATGGTCATGACCTAGGTTGGAACAATCACGTTATTGTCTGTTTCATCACAGAGCCAACAAGACAAGTTCCACCACCTTAGCAGACAGGATGATCTAAAGCTTTGAACCAATAATCCTGACTTGTCTCTGTTTTTGTGCTCTGCTCCTCTTCATGGTGCAAGACACAGAAAGACAGGCCTTTTGTGTGTGTGTCCAGAAATAATGGTGATTTTCCGTCCTTTGTACCTTGGGTCAAATTTTATTCTTAACTACTTATAAATATACTTTTGTTAATTATGTCCTTAATAGTTTCAGTAGAAATCACTGTACAGTTCTAACTAGTTCAGACAAAAAGGAAATTTGTTGAAAGATCAGAATGGTATCTATATCAGAGGGAAAATGAAATAACCAAAATGAAAAGACAAAGAATAGCGAAACTTGAAGGCCACTGGTGATCTGGAGCCTGTTTTTCTCATATAGAACAGCAGAAAATGTGGGTTCTTTTTACCCACTACAGGCTCCAAATGTCATTTCCACAATTTCCTTCACCAAACAGCTGTTAGCTCCTTGCTAGTTATCTTTCACAAAAATCTTAGGGGGGAAAAATAATCACTGATTGGTTTGGCTAGAATCAATCTTCTGAACCAATCAGAAGGCCAGGAGAAATATTCACATGGCCTGAGTCACTTGATGGCAGAGACTGATTAAACCTGTGAACCCAACAGCCACTCAGATGAGAGTCTACCACCTTATCCATTCAGATTCACTTTTGAAAACTCTGTCCACTGTGTCAATGGCCTGTCACAAGGAATAGCTGCTTCTGTGAAAATAAATGCGGGACAATACATTTTTAATTGGAAAAAAAACAAAATTTGGTGAAGAGAATTGAAATCATCCACAATCTTATCCAACATAAGCATTGTTAGCATTTTGTGCATGCTCTTCTAATCTTTTCTATGTATATATAGAATAGAATTGATTCTATATAGTCAAATTTTATTCTTAACCACTTATAAATATACTTTTGTTAATTATGTCTTTAATGGTTTCAGTGGAAACTAATGTACATTACATTAATAATAATCCCTGTCTCTGTGTGTGTGCATGTGTGTGTGCGTGTATTACTGAGGTCATATTAACGATACAATTCTATGTGTTTACAAAGAATATGCCTAACAGTACTTTATACTTATAAATCTCATTAGACCAGGGAATCTATGACCCTTCGGGGAGCCATGACTTCTTGAATCTATGTGCCAGATCATATTGGTGTAAACACATCAGTGTGTATTTCTCTGGGAAGAGGTTCATATTTTCACCATAGTCTCAAAATGATGTATTTAAGAAAAATTTAAGGGCTTTGGCACTCAAGGTTTTAAAGCACTTTCACGTAAATCACAACACAAATATGCATGGATAATATTGTCATCTAATGTCAAGTGATGTAAAGGTTTGTGACACCAGGAGAACTGTAACTTATACATGCAGGAATCTGAACCACAAATGTTGGAGCCAGACCTTAGCTTGTAGGTGAATCTCACTGGTGCCGGCACCTGTAGCAGGAAATCTCCCTTATCATCATGTGATGACTAACTCTTGTGAAATGGTTAAAAGGGCTTGTTTTCAGGCACCTCAGGGCTTAACAGAAGGAGGCTGGCAAATAGAGGGGGCGAAGCGGCAAGTCAGTGCGGTGTGGAAAGGACGTTAGGAGACAGTGCTGCACCTGAGGGCTGGCATGTGATCCTGACGGTGAATCACGTGGGCACGGGGAGACTGACCAGATCAATTTAACCTCACTGTTCACTGCCTAAACTACCAGGAATCCTGGGGACTGACAGAGCTTGTGGCAGTGACTTCAGGGCCAGAACATTCAAGATAATCCAATCCCAAACCCAGGAGGAGGGGGTGTCCTCTCGGGGAAATTATCAGGCTCGGCTACATAAATGAAGCCATGTCTTCTTCTGTGGTGAACTGTGCTCAACTTTAGTGTATTTTCCCCTTCGGTATTCTCTTTGAGTCTGCCCGGGGTTAAATTTATTTGACCGTTACAGACATTCACAGTCCCGGTCCCTGAGCACATGTTTTTACCCTAATATTTATTTTCCAACTCAACACTGGAAATTAGCCTTTCACTCTCAACAAAAACAATGGGTACAGCTCACACTCTTCTTGGTTAGCCCAGGAACCCCACGCTGCTGGCAAACAAACCCATGCTGCCCCTTTAACAGTGAGCTCTTGGGTCAAATGAGCACTTTGTAAACTTCTGTTGTGTCTTCTCCTCCACCGTTTAAAATGCTTGTATTCATTCCAGCCCATTCTGTGATTTGCTATTTTGTTAACAGCCATTTTCCTAAGAAATAAGGAGAATGGTTTCTCCGTTATAAAATCCTTTTTTAGTTTCTAGAAGTCAAACTCATTCTCTGATGCTTTTTGTTTGGTTTCCATTCAGCACCTATGAAGCACACCTTGATGAGCGAAAAAAAATTTTATTGATAAAATTGGTTCTTTGCCACTTGGAAAGGAAGTAGGCCAAACACCAAAGAAAATCCGGGTCCGTGTCTGGGAATTGTAAGGCTCACATTATAATTTAACCCCTCCTAACTCCATCTGGTTTTGAGACAGTCTCCTTGGGCCTCAGTGTCTCATTTTCCAGAAAGAATAATTTCACTATCTCATCCTAGAAATGTTAAGATTAATTCTGAAATCTTGTTGGTAAAGTGCTTTGAGTTTTTCCAAAGAAATGATCTAATACCAAATCAGAGCACCTTTCTAAAACAGCTTTCAATTCTACCAAGTATATACCATATATAAACTTGCCCTTCTCCTATAATTGAGCTCAATAATTATTCTATATATTAATCAGGCTTTTCTCAGGCCAAATCCACTTGAAAAAAATAGTTGCAAATGATAAGAAAACCCCTCAAATGTTGCTTAATTTCATTTTCATAAATTACATGCTCATATTGTTAAGAACCTCTTCTGTTTTATTCCTTAATTGATATTTCCACACAAGATTGATACCTCACAAAATAGTCTTCTTTAACAATATTTATGGATTATTAGTATGTCATAAAAACTAGGCACTATTATTGTCTGAATGTGTCCCTTACAATTATTTTCTTTTCTTTTTTTTGAGACAGGATCTTGCTTTTGTAATTCAGGCTGGCCCTGAGCTCACTATGTAGCCCAGGCAAGCCTCGAACTCAGCAATCCTCCTGCCTCTGCTTCCAAGTGCTGGGATTACAGGCGTGAGCCACCACGCCCGACAATTTTTAAGTTTTTTAATTGAAAAATATAATAAATGTGTACATGGCTTTTCATAAGTTGCATAGAGGAACAGATCCCATTCTCTCCGCCCTTTGAAGACTGAGGAAACAAAGTCCCTTGACAAAGCGTGGTGGCGTATGTATGAACCAGAGGGCCTCTGTGTGAGCCAGCACCAGGAAGGCAAAGTGCCAAGTATCATCCTGTGTCAGCTCTGCCCCCTTGCGTCTCGGTTAGTCCACGTTGTGAAGAGAAGGCACGCCTAGACAGTGTCAGCCATGCGCCCCCATCCTCTTCCTCACGAGGCTTTTCTGCCCCACCCCAGAGTCCACACAGTCCCTGAGTATGAAAACTATGAAAAGAGTCAGAAGGTGGTAAAACGCAAAGCACGGCTGATGAACACTGAGCTTGAACCCACGGAGGTAAATAGTGACTTGTAGAAGTCTGATGGATTTTGATTTAAAAAAAAAAAAAAGCAAATAATGTTCCCTTCCAGAGACAAATGAAAGGGCAGGAGATACTGATTTTCATTTGGAAACCAAAAAATCCTAAACTCTTAAATTTTTAATTCAGCACTTTCTTTTGGCTTTTAGGAGAAATCTCATCTTAGGTGAAATTTCTAATTTCTAAGTGTGGACTTATTTGTTTGGATGAAAGCTGAGCTAATTAGTTTTGAGGAGCAAGAAATGAGCAATGAACACACACTGATGAGAGCACATAATGCAAAATATGCACACAACGTCAAAGCCCCATTGCATTTGCCGCACTGGACTATGTGAAAATCAGGAGCTCAAATACAGGAGCTTTAAGAGATCGTCTTCCTGCTCTAGTCTGACAGTCCTTCTACCTGCCATACCTCCCCCAGGTTTTCTACCACAGTCAGAGGAACAATATAAAGTCAGACAGTTCTAGAAAGTCGCATACTTAGCTATGGGCTGTGTCTACCGTGCTGCTCTCACGCCCCACAAGGTCTCCAGTGCTCACCCCGGGCAGTTCCCACCGCTCTGTACTGCAAGCGCGCATGTGACTGTATCTTTCCCCTCCAGTCCCTCTGGAAGACAGGCTCCTGTTTGTCTGGTTCCCTGCTGGGTCTGCCTCACAGAGCATAGCTCGCAGAAAGAATGAAGGCAGGCAGGCGTGAATGGCTGAGGGAATGGGGTGACCTGCTCCTTCTCTACAGACCCAAGGGAGGTGGGGAAGACGCAGTGAGAAAGAGAAGTCATAGGCAACAGGACAGTCAAAGAGAAGAAAAAGTGACAAGAACCTTCTGCCCTTGAGAAACCATCACTGTCAGGACCAGAAGTTCAATGGTCAGCTTGTAATAGATACTACGTGGGCATTTTAGTTAAACATGCTCAAAATCCAAAAGGCAAAAGTGGGAAGAGGGAAAATCATTCACTGTGGGAACCTTACTCTGAAAGAACCGAGCAGGTAGGTCTCATAAATCAGACTTTCCCCCTGTTCCATGGTGTGTGGAATGATTTACTGCATCCATAAAGGAAATTAAAGGACCTGAGTTGAGAGACACTCCAGAGGCCCCGAAACTGGGCAGGCACGGACACAGACCTCTGGTGACTCAGGGGAGCTGAGGGCCCACAGCTGCCCTGAGCTCACGAGTGACAAGGGGACGGTGCTTCAAAGAGTCAGGGAGTCATTAGCCGCTCTGCCACATGGCTGGTTGACACGGTGGAATGCCATTAGCACAGGGAGGCTCTGATGCAGCTGCGGTTCTCTGCTGTCTTCTTTCTGCCCTGGGTTTGCGCTGCTCTGCTCATGTCTAAGAGCTCTGATATTTCATCAGCAGATAGTCCAGTCATCCTCCTTGTAAGAAGCATGAGAACACTGAAGAAGGGACAGCCGTGTTCGTGCTTCACACCATACAAATAAAGTCACTGTGATTAGAAATAAAGTGCAGGGCCAGAGGGTTAGCTCAGTGGTTCTGACGCCTGCCTCGCAAGCACAAGGTCCTGAGTTTGATCCCGGTAACCACATACAGTGCTGGGTGTAGTAACTCATGCTCACCAGCAATCAATACCACACACCACAGTGCCGGGCACGGTGGCTCACGCCTGTCATCCCAGCACTCAGGAGGCAGAGACAGGAGAATTGCTGAGTTTGAGGCTTGCCTGGACTACATAGTGAGCTCAGGGCTAGCCTGAACTAGAATGAGACCTTGTCTCCAAAAAAAAAAATAATAAAGTGCAAATTCCCTATGATCTTATCTTTGTGTCTATCTAAAATGTACCAATAAATGTTATTTTTCAAAAAAAGCAAAACAAATGAAAAGAAAAAATAAAACTAGTTTCAGAAGCATATTAACTGATTTGCACTTTTTATCAAAGAAAGCCCAAACAACAAGTTTGGGCAGGAAAATGGAAACTTAAGAGAATGAGAAGTTTTAAGTTAGAGGAGAGATGCCTTGGCAAAAGGTCTCTAGTAGTCCTAACGAAATTTTGTCGTCAAACTAAACCAAATGTACAATGCTGAGTTCTGAATCGAATGTTTAACGTGTTGCCCACAATGTGTACTCCAGAGCTATCCTGTTCCCGAACTCTGATGAGTTTCTACACATAAAGCAGAAATCCCAGACTTGGGGATGTATGGATCAAGAAAAAATCTTAATGGAAACATAGAACAGTTAACTGTCTGTTCTCCATAGGCCAAGTGGGTCAAGCGAAAACAAAGAGCGCAAGGTAGGGGGGAGGGGCAGAGAGAACTGTTAGCTACCATCGCCATGATTTCGAGAGAATAGTCAGTTTAACCTAAAGAAAGTAAGAACATAACCCCCAAATTAAAAGGATGAATTTGTATTTGTTAATAAAGTCACTCATTTCCTTTTGTCCTGGTTATGCTTTGGGAGCTAGTGGATGGCACATTGAAGAAGAATATGAGCTTAGTAGAAACACAGGTTAACATACCAATTCTACCATCTCCTAACTAGCCAGACAGGTTCCTTCAAGTCCCTGATACTTTGCTCTCTTTCCTATAAAACAGGAATATGTAGTTTAAGGGTAGTTGTGAATGAGCCATGCACACTAGGGCTTAGTGAGCAGGAGCTGCTTCATTCCTGGGAGTGCCCCAGCTCTCCTGAATCTCCAGTCCGAGTGTGGATGTGTGTATGTGCAGGGATTGAGGCCAAGGACAGAGAAGATCGATTGCTGATAATGCCCAACCCCAATGAGAAAGCTGTCTGTCTCTGAGATGCACACTTTCTTCAGGCCTCACTTTGTGGGATCCAGCCCTTACCCTCCTACTGAAGCATCTCATATAAACCTGGTCTCACCTGACTGAAGACACCAGAAGAGACAAGTTACATGGGAGGGGGCCTCTTGATCATGCTTGTCCCACAATCTTCTGGGCCATTGCTGGAAGCCCCATAAAACTATGAGGAAACCCATCCTTTTGATTTAGAAAGAAATCAATTTCTTTGTCAGCCATAAAGACAGATGGAGTCAGTGTTGCCAAAGAAAGAGAGGATTTGGCTATGACTGGCTCTAGTTTTATGTAGACCTTTTTAGTTACAAGATTTATATCAGAGAGCAACATGTGGCTGTAAAGTGTAAGGAGAGTTCAGTTTTCTCACAGTCCTGCCTCCTTCCCTCCTGTGGGCAAATGACATGCAAGTCTTCCTAGAAAGAGCTGAGGTCTTGGACCTGAGAGTCCCGATGTTCAGTTAGGGATTAAATGACTTAACCTCTTCCCTGGGATTGATCTCCTGAAATCCTGTTCCAAATGTCAGTTTGGTCAGAATTAGAACTGAACTCTGGAGCTACCTCACTTGTGAGGAAAATGGAGCCCTCAGAACAATAGGTCTTCCCCAGTCTATCAGGAGACTTGAGCTCCTGTTGTGCCTTTATTGTTCATCTACTTATCCCTCAATTCCCCAGTAGGAATATATGTCTAATTCTAGTCCTTCCCCTCTAACAAAACTTTAGTAAACATTAAAGGAAACTTTAAATTTGAAAAACTTCACAGTACCACCATGGTATAATTTTGAGCATAGAAATTATAGTAGACTTTCAGCTTGAAGCTTTTTTTTTTTTTTTTTTTTTTTTTTCTTTTTGAGACAGGGTCTCACTTTGTAGTTCAGGCTGGCCCTGAGCTCACTATGGTGCCCAGGCAAGCCGCTGCGAACTCAGCAATCCTCCTGTCTCTGCCTCCCGAGTGCTGGGATTACAGGCGTAAGCCACCACATCCAGCATTGTGGTATGCGGCGTTGATTGTTGGTGGGCGTATCTCCACGCCCAACATTATATGTGGTTACCGGGGATCGAACTCAGGACCTTGTGCTTGCAAGGCAGGCGCCGGAACCACTGAGCTAACCCTCCGGCCCTTGAAGCTTTCTTTAAAGGCCCTAAGTTTACAATTGAAAAACACTATTTACTTCACTTATGAGTATTTCATCAAGGTACATCCATTTGAGTATAAGTGACTCAAATATATCATTCTTTGTGGCTGAGTAATATTCCATTTTATGAGGTAGAAACCCCACATTATCTTTATCCAATCTCCTGTTGATGGGCATTTGAGCTATTTCCAAGATTTAGCTATTATAAACCAAGCTGCTATAAAAATGGATGCACATATGTTGTTGTGACATGAATCTTTTAATTCTTTCATGTATATACCTAGCAGGGAAATAGGGTCAAATGGAACCTCAAATCCTAGTTTTTTGAGGAATCTCCCCACTGGCCTCCACAGTGGTTGTACCAGTCTACATTCCCACCAACAGTGGAGAAAGGTTCTTTTCTCCCCAAAGCCCTGCCAGCCTTTAAGTGAAATAAATAGGACACAGATGTGTAAATACCGTATCTTTTTTACAGCATAAGGAACTGAAGGGGTAAATGAATTCCAAAATGTATGATAGCTATTGTGAAATAGGAAGAAAATATTCAAAAGGGAAAAGGCAGATAGGGGAAAGTAAAGCAGAGAAAGAAAAACTTTAGTGGTTAAAAAAAGGAAACAAAGGTTATTTATATAGGGGTATGGGGAGGGGCAGGGAGGACAGGGGAATGGGAAAAAGTGAGAATCAAGATTTGTCATGTACAGGTACAAATTCTCAATACTGAATGTGATCATGATGTAGGTATAAAATGTACCAATAAAATCAATTTCAAAGAAAGAATTGGATGAGATAAGCCAGGGGGTCGGGGGGGTGGGGGGACACTAAGTCCAAAGCAAATGTTTGTCCACATCTTTGAGACCTCACTGAGAATCTGGCTTTCAGCTTTGGTGTCATCAGAGGTTCTGGAGGGTTTCTGCCTCTCGGAAAGCCAAGTAACCCCGGCTCCAGCACCACCATGAATCCGATTCTATCAGCTTGGACTTTCAAGCCCATCTTTAGGATCCTGGAGTTTTATCCATTATCCTCCCTTAGCCACTCCCCTGTATTCCTACCGCTATGTGTTGAAGGTTTGGGGAGGACGAGAAGGGAACAGGGCCAGTTCTTCAGACAGACGGCCAGTCCTTAGCTCACCCATGACACGCTTTTTCCTACCAGCTTTCTCTACAGGTGCGAAGCCTCACTTTCTTCCCCCGGTCTCCTCAGCTGCACCTTTCCCCTCCTAGTACCTTACTGCTGGCTGACAAAGGTGTCCCCCAATCCAAGCATCCTTTACCAGGCATTTTTTTTTCAAACAAAGGCAGATCCCTCCTCAAGAAGAGCTTAAACACCAACTGTTAATCTGGGAGAATAGTCTTGGCCCAGACTGCCATGTTAGTGAGCCAGTGGCTCTCAAGGTGTGACCATGAGCGCCACACCAGTAGTGTCAGTGTTACCTGACAGATTTTTAGAAATATACGTGCAGGTGCTGCAGGCTTAATGTCACAGCCCGGGAATATATGTGTTAGTCAAAGCTTCCAACAGGCTTCAGAATATGGTTACTGTCTGAGAATCACTGAATTACCTAAGTTCAAGCAGATGTCTACCTTACAAGCAGTTATCAGAGGAATAGTTGTCAAATGAATGGACAGACTACTGATGTCTCATGAAGAGGGAGAGGAAGTGATATAAAACAAGATTCCTGCTGGTGTTTCTTGAACAAGCAACAATGAGAAAACAACATGTAAATTTGAAATCATAGGGTAAGTCAACATACAAATGCTTAGACCTTGTTTCTGAAGATGCAGATGAGGAAACTGAGACCAAAGTCTGACCAAGGTATGGGCAAGCAGAGCTGGCTGGGCACCCAGCCCTCTGGCCTCCAGGTGCTATGAGACTTCCCAGCCCCAACATTCCCACCTGAGTGCAGGATGATTAGTAGCTGAATTTCCTGTGTCAGACCTCAGTTCTGCAGGGCAAGCACGGTATAGGCTGAAGGCATTGGAGAAATTGTCCTGGACTCTTTTTGAGAATAAGAAATATCTGGATTAACAGAGATTTATGGGGTTCTCTTTTTCAGTTTTGTTAACATTACAAAATACGAGGGAGAAAATCTGCCACACATGTTTACTCACTGGACAGATTATATTTGTCCAAAGAAAGAGGCCGGGTTTAAGCAGCCAAGTCAAAGCATGAGGGTACCCCGGGGCCAGTGTGAAATTTGTCTTGGATCTTGTGAGTGACAGGTCCTCTGCTGATTGTTCTAATAGGTGTGTAGCTGATGTGGTCATCGCTGGTGGAGAGAATGAAGTTCACCTTTCCCTTCACTTTGTGCCTCCCTTGGCTCTTCCAGAACATGTCTTCCCTCTTCCTTTGCCCATCTTGTAAGCTAAATTGACTCTTTTCAGGACTTATTCAAATGAGAGCCCCCCTCAACTCTGTGTCTCTGCCAGCCAAAGGTGCTGTAAGTAGCCCTAACCCTGGACTTGTCCTTGTGGTATGGGTGAAAGAGAATGGGAGGTGTGAAAAAAGCCAAGTGAAGCTTTGACCATTTCCCTTCAAAGAAAGCGGAGATGGTATGAAGGAAAGAACATCTAGCTTTCAACCTCAGCACAGTACAGCCTGCGAATGTATTGTGGAAACTACAGCAGTGAAAACTAACACACTCCATAAATAAATGAACACAATTAAAGAAGAAATGAAAAGAATGGAGGGCTTTCCAAGAACTTGAACTTGAGGCACATCCATTCATGAGTTAGTCTCTTTTGGCAGTGTTATAGTTTAATAAGCCCTGGGGAATCAAACTAGTAGTACTAAGTGACTTTAATCAAGAGGTGTAATATACAGGTACAAACTCTCAATGTTGAATATGGCCATTATGTATATATAAAATGTATTGATGAAATCAATTAAAATTTTTGTTAAAGATAAAAGAGTATGTTTAGCTATTGTGGTAATGCCTCAAAGAGTCTGCAAAAGCAAAGTGTTATGGTCAGTGTTTTGCAAACTAATAGACTTAATGGAGGACACATAACTTATAGGATTATTTTATAATAGTCACCCAAAAAGTCAAATGCAGAGGAGTGCAAGAGATCTAGCCACACATTAGAGGCCCAACGCATCCAGCATGGGTCTGGATCCCACAGTAATGTCCCACACAAGTCCAGCTGAAGGCTTAGAGTCCAAGCCAATGTCCTCCAAGAGTCCAGCCAGTGGCCTAGAGCCCACCGCAATAACTTGTATGTCTTGAGGACCTGTGCCAGTAAGAGCCAAAGGCCAGTGATGGGAGCCAGAAAACCTGTACCAGTGGAGTGAAGGATTTGTGCCACCAGACTGAGGGATCTAGGTTGGGGCCAGGAAGTAATGCTCATGGTGAAAAGCAGAGCTCGCCTGACAAGAACGGCAGCCATTCCCAGTAACAGTGAGGCCACAGGCTCCTCCTCCTCCAAGAACAGCCAAGTTCACATCAAGAAAACTACCCACAGCAACCTTCTCCAAGAAAACCAACAGCCCACAATCTTCCCCTCCAGTTCTCTTTTAATGCTGTTGGCAAAAATCCTCAGGTGGGTCTTCCATGCACAACCTGCTAATCCAGTTCAGCTGGGCAGTCCAGGATGACCATTAATCCAACACAAAAAGATTAATCGAGACAACTGCATATCATTTAGAATTTTATTGCATCTTATTTGTTGAAAACATCATTGCAGATTTCTGTGAAGAGGGAACTTGTGGGTGGAAGTAATAAATGAAATAAAAAACCAATAAATAGCAGAGTTTCTAAGGAGACTAAGACACACAGTTGCTAACTAACACATACAATGTCTGCATTTTTCACAGAACAAGCCCAAACATTATGCTGGTCCTGTGGAAAGCCATCACCAGTGTATTTTGATTCCAGCTAACACAGTATTACTGTCCCATGAGGGCTGGTGGTGGAAGCACACGTGGAAGTCACTCAGTATTTGATGACTAGAAATCCAGATATCCCTGATAGTGGAGCAGTGTACTGTAGTTGGAAAACACTATTTTTGTCATCTAATTTTTTAAGGCCAACTCATTTAGCCTTTTCATGTACTTTCTGAGCAACTCTTGGATAGAGGTCAACATCCCAGTAATGTAATTGCCATGAGGCCCTGATTCAAGTAATATGAAACAAACCCTCACATGACCTAGAACTCCAAAAACCTAATTCTCAGCTTAAAAGATGACCTGAAGGGCCGGAGGGTTAGCTCAGTGGTTCCAGCACCTGCCTCACAAGCACAAGGTCCTGAGTTTGATCCCCGGTAACCACATACAATGCTGGGTGTGGTCACTCATGCCCATCAGCAATCAATACCACATACTAGAGTGCCAGGCATGGTGGCTCATGCCTGTAATCCCAGCACTTGGGAGGCAGAGACAGAAGGGTTGCTGAGTTCGAGGCTTGCCTGAGCTACATAGTGAGCTCAGGGCCAGTCTAACTACAAAGCAAGACCCTGTCTAAAAAAGATGAACTGAAGCTATTTCTTTCTCTTTTTCTGAGTAAAAGCTAAGTTAATTACAGTTACTCACTGGCCAACTACTCTACTTGTGTGTGTAGCACTGTGCTTATAATGATATGTGTGTTTGTGTGTGAAGTTCATGATTTTTATTATAATTTTTAAGTAACAGCAGATAAACATCCTCAAACAACAACATAGGCGCTTTGTTGGCATTCATATATTAAAGCTGGTTGCTAAGAGACTTTGAAGGAAGTTGAACATTAATTCTACAGAAACCAGGTTAGATACATTCCCTTAGTTGAGGAAGAATTGGAGTCAAAGGATTCAAATAAGTCAGTCACAGAACATAAAGAAGAGAATTGTTTCAAAAAGCCACTGTGTCTGAGGCTGAGGTCATATTTCAGTGATATTATTTGGATTTTAAACCAATATGGAAAAAAAGAATTTGTTCTCAAATTTATTGCCCCAGTTTGGAGGAAGTATCAATGACCATATGCTTAGAAGTGCTACATGATCCCAGAAGGTTTTCTGCGTGGTCCCAGGTAGGCCCATTGTAGTTAAAATTGGTAGATGCAAGCTGCCTATGTATAAGACCCAAGATAAGACTGGCCATTGTCTGTCTAGGGTTTGGGGCTTCCAATGTTGCACAAGCCAGGTTAAGTCTATGTGATTTTCCTTTCATGTTTAAGGCAAAGTGTTCCAGTTCCATCTCCCCAGATATCTTAACTCTCAGTTCAGCATGAGAAGATCCCTCTACAGGCACCAGTCTTCCTACCCTTCACTCAACTACTGTGTCAACCTTAGCCAAAGGATGACATGGAAAATAAGAGGAAGAGCCAAGCCAGACTCTTAATTACCACAGAAGCACTCATCATTGGGAATGTAGGAACTAAAGGAGTTGCAATGAAAGTTCAAGTGAGAGCCTTAAGATTTCTATTGCTGTATACTTAGGTATATACTATTTAAAGATCTCAATTATTCAGTGTCTTTGTACCCTTTCAGTGTGAAGAGTTTAGGGGTTGCAGATGATAGATTCAACCTGATCCAAAATCATGAAGGAAAGACACAGCCTAGCTAATTGTCTATTCATCACAGTAGACATTTACTCAGCTCTGTGGGTATTGCTCTCAGGGACTGTCTTCATGTCTGGCTTCCCTGACCACACTGAGAGTTTCTGTAAGGTCTTCATTGCTTTTCCCAGTGGCTACTCGGTACTTCATATTAAGAGACATTTAAAAACGGGCACTAAATGAATAAATTAATTATTTCTAAGAATCTACAGAACTTTTGTCCACATTAACATTATTCAAAATATCATTTCATCTTCATTTGCCTAATGTATTTCAATATACTGAGGATTCTCTGATTCTCACATTGAAAATTACCTATATTGTGTCAGTTGTTCATGTCAAATGCTACTAAGTTTTTACAAACCAACAATTCTCCCATAAAAGCTCCCAAGTTAGGTGTGACAATAAACAGCTTTCCACAGTGGTTTCAAGGTGCCCCCGTCAAGTTTCTTTCTTGAGTTAAGAAGGGAAGACATTGCCTAAATTTGACAGGGCCACCCAAGCTTAAGAGGTGAAGTTTCTTGAACTCAAGTCACTTCAAAAAGAAGTGGTATTGGATTAAAATTCAGGTTCCCTGGTTTTAAATCTCATTCGCCATAATTCCTTCTAACTGAACATCCTTAACTCCAGAAGACATTGACTATTAGAATAAGAAAGGGGACAAAAATCAACTCCCATTTCCATGCATTATGGAAGTTGCTCTTCCCAACTAGTCCATATAGATATTTCTACTCACTGTTTCTCCTCTTTTCCTTCTTGACCTGTTCTCATCTATTCTGTTGTCAGTTCTCCCCCCTGCTCTGTCTCCCTTCTGTGTCTCTGCTCCTTTCTTACACACATCAGTGGGCTGCAGAGGACGTCTTTTCATTCCACCATAAGCAGTTATTCAGATTCCTGACAAACAGATACAGCCTTGTGAGAATAATATTTAAAAAGAATCTTTGTGGGCCAAGGATTTGGTTCAGTGGTGCCACTCCTGCCTGGCAAGTGCAAGGTCTTAAGTTTGATCATCAGTGCTATTACTGCTATTAAAAAAAATCTTTGTAAAATTTTATTTCTGAATTTTCAGTGACATTTAAAACAGTGTCTATTATATAAAACTTCACTTGAGAAAGTAAACTTTATATCCCTTTATTAGATGAAATTGCATTTGGAACATTTCTGAGTTTGATTCACATTTGTCAGTCAAGCCACAGAAGCTGGGTAAAATGACAATGGGCTGGGCCTGGGATCTCATGGTTATATCCTAGAGGGCACATCCTTGACTTTCTGCTGCCCTCGGGAATTCTCTTTTGAATATGAGTCAAATTTCTTCAAACATACTTACCCAGCTGTTCAGGTTGAGCCAGCAATCCCTGATAGAGATGAATTAAAAATGTGAGAGAAAGAGAAACATGGTGGTGAAATCAGGAGCTTCACCAATGTGAATCCCCAGACTGACTCAAGCTCCTGGTTGAGTGAGGAACAGCAAAGGCAAAGCTTTCTTCTGAGTACATCCCACTTAGCAAGGGATCATGACAGTTCAACTGAATTATTAATTCTTATCTGACTGCCCTAGAGAGCCTTCTTCTATTCCCCACAAGGCCCATCTCTCCTAGAGTTGGCAAAACATCCCATCTTCAAGATGTCTTGGATCCTTGGAGTTAGCAGTCTGCCACCCTGCCCCCCACTTAGCTCAAGCAGACATTGACCCACTGGGTTTGCAAGGAAATCCACACCTGGCTGTGAAAAGTTTGATTCTTGGTCTTGAAAGGAAATTTTTATTATTGTTGTTATTTTTAGATTGGTTCCCCAGGAAAGAAAATAATAGAATGAATCAAATATATCTTCAACTGACAGTGAGAAAATTCAAGATGTTTAGGAGAGAAATTTTGTTCTTGTCAAAGAGACAGACCGTAGCTTCAAAATCTATGGTACTATCCTTATCCGATCATAAAATATAATCTTCTTCTTAACTTCCCCAACTCCACTATCACCATTAATCTAACTTCAGCTCACCTGTTCTACATTTTATATATTTGGTGGTAAATTTGTGCTTAAATACCCCTTAATGATGGTACTGAGAGAAGAAGCATAGACATAACAAAGTTACCTCTAGCTTTATTTGATATTATTCAAAAGAAGGTATTTAACAGGCTCTATTGATTTCCTGTGTGAATGTAAGGTTTTCATGTTAGGTGGCATCTTAGTGCATTTCCTTTTGTTTTAACAAAATGCCCAATACTGGATAGTTTACTTTAAAAGTAGAAGTTTATTTACCTCACAGTTCTGGAGCCTGAGAAGTCCAGATATAGTCTGGACTTATACTGGCATCTCCTGCTGTCTTCTTGTACATCATAATGTGGTGGCGGGTATCATACAAGGAGGCTGAGTGAGCTAGCTAAAGAGAGTTCACTTTTATAACAAAACCATTCCCACAACAGCCATTAACCCATTAATCCATAAATGGATAATCCACTAATAAGCAAAGAGCATTGCTGACTTAGTAATTCCCTACTTCTTGCATGCTGCACTGGGGACCAAGTTTGCAACACAGGAAATTTAGGGGATGTACTCATAGCATAGCAGTGGGGAAACAGTACTTCAGAAAATTAAAAGGCCAACTATTCTCTGATCCTGAAGAACTAGTGATCTAGCTGAAAAGATAAGACCAGGAGAAAAATCAAATAGCAACATAAGGGTCAAATGACAATAAAGCCAATATTATGAATGGAAAGTGAGTCAGGGTGCTTCCCACAGCATCAGCCCTTAACTCTGCAAAGGATGCAAAGAAACACAAGAAAATGTGGCAATATTAGCAACTACTGTAGCCACAAGTTTGCCCCTGTTTAAAAAGTGTATATGTT
>PVIC010024130.1:0-26269 GCA_004025085.1 Thryonomys swinderianus | reverse complement strand
TCTTTCCTTATGCTAGTGTCACCTCAAGTTCTCTCTAACCTATCTTCCAGCAAGTTTAGTGTTTCATATAGAATTTTAGCTGGGTACATGGCTTGCCTTCATTTTCTGTCTTCTCCTTCCTGTGGAAAGGCAGAAGGTGAAGGTAAGCTTCAACCGCATAACCTATCACAAGTGATGATGATGAAATGAGATAAATGGAACCCTGGTGCTAGAGGGCTTTGTGGAGAAGGGTTGCCTCATTAGAACTGGGCTATTCACTTCCAGAGGGTAGAAAAAAATACCACTCCCTTTTTGACAGTAACAGTTAGAAACAAAGGAGCTGAGTGAGTTGCTCTCCCCACCATCTAACCCTAAATAGAACCCAAAGATCATACTTTCTTGTTATTCTAAAATAGGTGCAAAATAAAATAACAAAGCCTAAAAGAGTTCCAACCCCTAGGCAGCACTGCACTGGCACCAAGGGAGATTCAGTGGTAGGCACCTAAAGCCAGAGGGGGTCTGGCCTTGAAATCTAAAAGTCTGAACTATAAGTTCCCCTCTTTTCCTGTTACTGCTCCTACATTCCTGTTGATCTTCAGAAAGTGTAGCTACTTACTATTTAGTACTAGGTGCACTTGACAACTCTTTCCTCATTGCACCCAAGAATCTGGGCTATTTTGGGTCCATTCGACTGTAACAACACCATATTTCAAGTGACTGAGATTTTAACTAACACAATACTTACTAAAATGTTCCTTAGCCAACTCTCTAAATTTTTTTTTTTGAGACAGGGTCTCGCTTTGTAGTTCAGGCTGGCTCTGAGCTCACTATGAAGTCCAGGCAAGCCTTGAACTCAGCAATCCTCCTGTCTCTGCCTCCTGAGTGCTGGGATTACAGGCATGAGCCACCACGCCCGGCACTGTGGTATATGGTTTTGATTGCTGGTGGGCGTGAGTCTCCATGCCCAGCATTGTATGTGGTTATCAGGGATAGAACTCAGGACCTTGCGCTTGTGAGGCAGGTGCTGGAACCACTGAGCTAACCCTCCAGCCCAACTCTCTAAATTTTAAGACTTTTTACCATTGTTTCCAATAAAAGGCAAGAGAATCGTGAAAGAACATATATTACCATACTTTATGATTATATGGTTCATTATAAAAATATTTTCTCTTACACAATGAGTTTCTATGCATTTACACACATTAAATGACTGACATCCATGGAGTATGTAATATTCGTTAGATTCTGGTTCAAGTACAGATATAATTTCATTTTATTATCATCAAAGTTCTATAAAAGTCAGTACTTACAACAATCTGATTATATAAATAAGAAAACAAGTCCTAAAACATTAGGGATTAAAGAACAGGAAGGAAGCTGAATCCAGATTTGAAATCAGGCTATTGGAAATCTTCTGTTCTTACCTATTGCACAATACTTCTGACTATAAAGAAAGCTTCTATTCCACAAAAGCTCTCCATAGTTGATAGTCATTTCTACATATTTTTAAAAGGCACCATGCTCCTGACTAAAAGTGGAGTCCTTTAGTTCAAACATTGTTTTACATTACTGCTTCCTTTATTTTCATTTTGGGTTTTTCCATGCCCTTGGTCTGTTTGGTGGCCTTGGTCTTGACTTTTCTCCCTCTGAGAAGTCCTCAAGTGGATTACTCTTAGTCACATCTACACCACTGTCCAAAAAGATGATAATCTTTTGTCTTTAAAAGTAGTATTCACAAAAACTTATCCTGGCTCTTTTATTTCTCTTTAGTCTTTGTATTTTTTTTGCTTATACCTATGACTTCTACCTACTAGACAATACTCTGATCAAAGATACTTCATTCAGGTCCAATGTCATCATACCAAATTTCCAGGGACATGACACACACCATGGATCTTGTAGACAACTTGCCATTGATATACCTTTGAAGATTTTTTTAATTATTCATGGTCTGTAAGTGTTCCTAAGTCACACAACAACAGAACACTGCTCATCCACATGTTAGATCTATGGGTGTCTGTTTTCCTTGCGGTCAGAACTTTTCTGTCACCATGGAAGCATAGTATTATGACATCAGATGGACACAAGATAACTGCAAATTTGTCTGCAAAATGCCAGACAGCATGTTTGGTTTTGTATTCCATAAGTTCTCTGTTGGAAGTATTTAACTTTGCCATTGTAGTCTTTTGTGTGTGTGTGTGTGTGTGTGTGACAGGGTCTTACTTTGTAGTTCAGGCTGGCTCTGAGCTCACTATGTAGACGAGGCAAGTCTCAAACTCAGCAATCCTCCTGCCTCTGCCTCCCGAGTGCTGGTTATAAGGATTTGAGCCAACAAGCCCAGCATTTGTGATTTGTGGTACTGATTGCTGGTGGGTGTGAGTCACCACACCCGGTATTATTCTATGTGGTTACCAGAATCGAACCAAGGACCTTGTGCTTGCTAGGCAGGCACTGGAACCACTGAGCTAAATCTCTGACCCTGCCATTGTAGTCTTAATGTAGATGTGGGCAATATGTAAATGAGCTCTGATAAAACTTTAATTCTATAAGCATGCAAGTGAGTAAACTGGGTCTGTTTGCAGCCTATAATTCACTGAAGAGCTAAAACTGGAGGAACTTCCACAGATCAGAGATCATGATCATGTCCATTACATAGGAATCAGTCTGGGTACAGGAAAGCTCACCCCACGGAAGCACATGGACAGTGAGGATGAGAGCCTCACTGATACCCAAGTCTGCATTTTCAAACATTATGTATGCTATACTGTGTTGGGAACAATCTGGTTTGGGAGAAATAATTGGAAGGTCAAAACTGACCAGGCCTTCCTGTAGACAGACTTTGGACTTAACTATGTTGCAAAAGAATCCTGTTTGGGAGGAATAATTGGAACGCCCTTCCTGGCTGCCTAGACTTTGCACTCAACTCACCTTCACTCTGGAGAACAACAAGCACTCTGGTCATCCCACATACTGTGATGCTTCAAGGTGGAACTACTCCATTGCCAGTGTTTACCCTGCCTTCTGAGTCTTTGTTAACATTTTTGTTACTGTAGAGGTGCTGAATAAAAGCTGTGGCAGGCTAGGGCCTGGGGTCTTTTGCTACCCAAAGTAGCATGGATCAGGCCCAAGCTCATGTTCTCTAAGCCTCATGCTATTTCGCTGTGTGCTGCACAGGAGACTAGAACCCAAATCCAAAGGTCCAAGTTATGTTCCCTCCCCCTGGATCCCACAATACTGCTTCTGCAGTGTGTAAAGATAGTACCTGTATTGTTGATTAAAAGTGCATTTTATAATTCATCTATGGTTCTCCTGAGGAAGTGGAATTATGTTTTGCTTTTTTTTAACTTTTCTTTTTTGTGTCTGTGAATTGTGACTTAAAATTAAAATCTATATTATATTTGTAACAAGAAAAAGGCTCCCTTTCAAAGTAGTTGATTTAAGTTAGATACTAATGTATTTAATTACTGAGATGTTATTATTCTCCCTTCTTTTTTCCTGTATAAACTTCAATATATTCACCACATGTGCGCTAGCACATACACACCACACACACACACACATATGCACACATGAAATCAATTCACATGCTCAGGTGAGCTGGCTCTGTTTCTATTTCTGGGAGTAAAGTCTGATTAAAAATAAGACTATTTTTTGACTAGGCATGTAGCCAATTTAAACCAATGAATAACAGACATATGATTCATTTTGGGTCAATGAAAATAGGACATGTGACTCCATTTAGGCCAATGAGCAAAGAATTTGTGCAAGTCCTTGATGCTAAGTCAGAGGCTCCTACAGGAATCTTTTTTTTGGGGGGAGCGGGTATCAGGGATCGATCTTGTGACCCTGTGCTTGAAAGGAGGCACCAGAATCACTGAGCTAAATGCCTGGCTCCTGCAGGAATCTTTCCACCCTTTCCACAGGGAATGAATATAGAAATGAGTCCAAACAGATCTTAGCAGTCACCCTACACTCATGAGGAAACCAGCCTCAAAATGAAGCCGTCCTGTCAGCAGAGTGGAGAGGGGTAAAAGACTAGAAGGGTTTGCTGATGCCCTGGTCTGGCCAAGCCAGAACCCTGCTGTGACTGGAATTCCAGACACAGTAGCCAGTGAATGCTCTAATTGTCTAAGCCCATTTAAGATGGTTTTCTGTTACTTTTTGCCAAAAGCAGAATTATCTGAAGAATCTAGTCCAGAACAATGCTTTTGCTTTAATAACTATTTTAGGCAAAATAATATTGCTGTTAACATAATCATTTCAATATTCCAATTTACTCTGTAAAATTAATTAGTATTGGTTTTAATTTCTAACTTTTAAGATTTAGAAACAAGTAGTCACACAGTCTTTGCTTTTTCAAAGCACAAGGTTAATATTTAATGTATAATTCTCTACCAAAAGAATCTGAAGTGTTGCTAACAAGTGAAAGTAATCAAGACCGTAAAACCAACCTTCCCTGTCCAGTGAATGGAAGGATTAATAGTACTTCCAAGTAAGAAAGTATTTTGTTACATTTCAGAGCAAATCCAGCTGGTCTTTGATTTACTAACATCTTCTCCCAGTGACGCAGATGTTCTGAAAGATGACCCACTTTCTGGGTGTCCAGAGACCTCAAGAGACTAAAGCCGTATCTTGGCTGGAATTCATCCAGTCAAGTCTTGCCAGTTCCTGCACAGAGCCTGCTGTGGCTATTGTCCTTTTATATAACCTTTTGCTCTATGACTGTGCTTGCTCTCTATTGCCAAGGGGTTACCAGATTCTATTTAGTCTGAGTCAAATAGAAAAGCACTGAACTTCTATTCCAGATTATTACATAGTTTTAAATTTTTGCCCTATTAAGATACTCTATACTTGCAAATGAATTCTAGAAAGTAGGACAGCTTTTATAGAGTGGAATATTTCTATAGGAAACTTGGTGTGGGAATGTGATGAGGGGAAGGAATAAATATGATACAGAAATAAAATAAAAGAGCATGTATAAAGGGGGGAGGAGGGGGGAGTGGGTAGGGATATGGGTAAAAATGAGAATTAACTTGTGACATATACTGGTACAAATTTCCCAATGTTATATGTGATTTTGAGATGTATATAAATTGTACCAATAAAGAATTCAATTTAAAAAAAAGATACTATATACTTGCAATAAAATTCAACAGTTTTAATTAACTCCTCAATAAGTTTTGGCCAGCATATAGCGACATGGACTCATGATCACAGTCATAATATGGAGCATTTCTATGGTCTCCTAAAGTTGCCTCCAGTCTCTGGAGTTAGAACCTTCTACCCACTCTGCTCATACCAAGACCTGAACTGTTTTCCATAAAAAGTTTCACTTTTTCTAGGATCTCAGGGGTGTAGAATCAGACCATATGTTGTCTTCTGGGCCTGGCTTGGCATTGCTCTGTTATCCCTTTTAATCACCCAAGTGGGGCACGCCAGCTCTGATCTGGAGCAAAGGCAGCAGGGCCTTGCTCTGGATGATATTCGTCTGTTTGGAGCCTTGTTGCCTAGTAATGCCACTCATCGAGAAAGGCATTGCTCAAGTCCGAATGCATGAGTCAGTTTTCTTATAGACTTTTCTTTCCTGAGCCGAATTGCTCTTTGCTCTGTCCATTTCTTTGACTGCCCTTGAATTCTGCCAGGACTGTTTTCCATCAACAATGATGTATTCAAGGTTAAAAGAATATTTTGTTCACCTTTCACTGATTAATTTAACTCCCTTTACAATTCTTTTGGGTGCCTTTCTAGAACAGTTTTTCAAGTTGACATTTTAATTTAAGTTGCCAAGGAATAGAAAGACATTACAAATAACCATCTGTTATAAAGATGGTGTCCAAAGCTCTCCATGTGTAGTACTCACCAGTCTGGAGTAAAGAAAAAAAAAAAAAAGACAAATAGCTTAGGCCATGCTAAAACTGTAGTATTTTTTTTTAAGCAGGCATCTTATGTAAATTCTATGAACCTGGATTTTTTCCTCAGTAGTATGAGAATATTAATACTTCATTTGGCCACTGGAGGAGTCAATTAATGTGCATACACACATACACTCACTCAGCACACAAGAAGTGTCCCACCATGCAGGTTATCAACATTAATATTACATCTTAAAAACATCAGGGAGATACTTACTTCCAAGTGTCAATTCACACAGCATTTTCTGTAACTCATGCTGTAATACACACAGGCAGATTCAGATGCCCCAGCATGAAAACCCTTTTAAGAAAAACTTGCCATGCCTTCTTTTTTCCTAACAGTACTTGTGACTGAATCAGGGCCTTTGCTCTGAGCGCTATCTGCTGCCCTTTTTCATATTTCAGTTTTCAGACATGCCTGTAGTCCCAGCACTCTGGGAGGCTGAGTCAACAGAATCCAAAGTTTGAGTCCAGCCTGAGAAACTCAGCAACCTGACTGTATCTCTTAGGTTCACAATTTGCTACTAGCAGGGAGGGGCTAGTTCTAGGGAGCTGTATTTCTACCTTTACGCAACTCTATGTGGTTCTGAGTAGGTGAGTTCTTCATTGGTTGCCCTATTTCACAGAAAAGGATTATGTTGAAGAGAAAAGCATCTAAAGCTGAAAGTTGTGATTTATTTGGTGTCTGTGCCCTTGTAATTTCTCAACAGGCTGTGTCCTCTAGAAGCTCCCAATCTCTAAGAAATCCTTGTGAATAAAATATTATGTGGGGATTTGGGGATCACTGGTTCGGAGAACCAGGAGTCATCCCCTCAAAGACAAGGCCTTACGGATGAGCACCAGGAATGGGAGGGATGGAGGGACTGGGAGGGTCGCCAGTGCCTACAGAGGTAACACCACTGAGTGGAAGGCCCCGCACGTTAGCCAAAAGCCAACACAGAAGTGCCAGAAATAATGTCTGACATTACAGGGCACTAGCCAGCTTCTGGTAGAAACAGCACTCTCTGGCATCCACAGAAGAGAATTTGCCAAATTACCTGTAGTGCTTTGGGATTTGTTTTTGAAAACATCATACATTAAAATAAGAGTATTTATCATGCAAGAACTCATATAGAAATACTTGTATTAAAATTATCATAAATGTTAGATGTTTATTAAAGTACAATTGTGCAATAAAAATATAAAATGAGCCACATAGGCAAGTTCTGTATTTTCTAGTTTTCATGTTTAAAAAGATACATTTCAACATGTTTCTTTTAATCCAATCTATTTAAGATATTATTATTTCTTCTCACAATTCATAGCATACTGCTCTTGAGGTACCTTAAGTTGTCTGTGTCAGATTAAATTTTTACAATTCATTATGCAGTTTGTACTCAGGACATCTCAGTTTAGACTGGCCACATTTCATGTGCTCTGACACAAGGGCCCAAAGCTACCATATGGCATGCTGCCCAGGGTGGGTCTAGGCCCGCCGTGAGGGGATCCCTGAGACCCTCTGCAGAGGAGATTCTTCACTTCGGAGTTCTGGATGACACATAGGAGTCCCTGCCCACCCGTATGACTGGTCATCCCAACACAGCAAGACAGTCATCCCTCCCTCCTCTCCGTGGGCACTGCCTCAAGATGAGCAGAGGCTGATGCTGTGGCTAGGGTCATGTGTGGGAACATCTCATTTCATTTTTTTTAACAGTAGGAAAACTTTATTGAGAAAAAAGTACCTGCCTAAGAGAGACAGAAGGGGGACTCAAAAATGGGAGACTCCCAACACCTCATTTTTAAACAACAAAACTGAGGGCTGAGAAAGATTTTATTTTCATTTTTTGCAGGACAGATATTTAGGAAAGAGAAGGAGAAGGGAGAGAACCACTCTCAGTTCTAAAACTCAAACCATGGAAACTCAGAATGTGGGGATAAAACACCAAAGCTCAAGGTTAGTGGCAGAACTAGACAAGTTACTGACAACTCTGGGAGTGTCCAATAGGTGGCGATAATCGTTACACAAACAGAAAAGTTCTCAGCAGCAATTTAAACGCCCAATATCTTCAGTTATAGCAGTTTGTATACACCCAGTTTTCAGTTTTATAAATAGGCAAACTGAGCGTACCTAAGATACTACTTAGCCAAAGGTTCTTTGTTTTTGTAGAGGGAGAAATAGTTAGATGAGTGAATTAAACCACATCCTCTGGTATATCACAAACCCAAATCACTTCTCCTATTAAGTTCTTATCACCCCACTTCTCAGGGTTCTCTTTTCATAAGAACATGGCCTTTGAGATCCAATCCAAAAATGGGCATCTAAAATGCACACACATTTTTCAGATGAAGTAGCAAAGGCAACGAAAAAACTGAAAAAATGTTCAGCATTACTGGTCATTCAAGATATGCAGTTAGATGAAAACAACATTGAGATTCTGTGTCACTCCACAAAGAATGACTGCTATCAAGAAATCAACCAACAACAATTGCTGGTGACTTTGTGGGGAGAAAGGAACTCCACTATTGGTGGGAATGTAGACTGATGCAACCACTATGGAGATCAGTGTGGACCTTCCTCACAAAGCTAGGATTAGAGGTCCCATTTGACCCTGCTGTTCCCCTGCTAGGTATATACATGAAAGGATTAAAAGAATTATACCACGGCAACATATGTTCACCCATGTTTATAGCAGCTCAGTTTGTAATAACTAAATCTTGGAAACAGGCCAAATGCCCATCAACAGGAGACTGGATAAAGAAGTGTTTTTTTTTTTTTAAATAGAGTATTACTCAGCCATAAAGAATAATAGCCATTTATACTCAAATGAACGTACCTTAAGGACCTTTAGTGAAATAAATAAAACACAGATGTGTAAATACCATATCTTTTCTCTAGTATGAGAAACTAAAGGTATAAATGAAGTCCAGAATGTATGAGAGGTACTGCAAAACAGGAATAAAATGTTCAAAGGGGAGAGGGAAAGGGTGAGTAGGAGAAAATAAGAAGGGAAAGAAAAAGATGGAAACAAAGCTTTTGTATACAGGGTATTAGAGTGGTAGGGTGGACAGGGGAGAAGGGAAACAATGAGAAACAAGATATGTCGTGTATAGGTACAAATTTTTAATATTGAATGTGATCATAATGTATATGTAAAATGTACCAGTAAACTCAATATTTAAAAATGAAAAAAAGAACATGGCCTTTAACATGCTGGGAAGAAAAAGGCAAACTTCTATCACTTTCCATTCCACAGTGAGGAAGGCTATTCCAAAGCTCAGATGTGAGCAGGGTAGAGTCCCAGAAGGTGTCCTCTGCCATCACTGACCTGGGTGCACTGGGTTCTCCTGAACCTATTCTGGGAGGCTGGCACTTTCTGCACAGAACAAGGACAGCCAGGGCAACATCAGGCCTCTGGCCACGTAAGTGATCAGGACAGGGTGGTTGGCGCCAGTCCAGGACAAGGTTCACAGGAGGCAGTGCAGTCTGCTGCCTCCTCTACTCCTGCTAATCTTTCCTTCTGGGTTGGCCCACTCTCCTCATTTCCTTCCTTACAGCTCTTACTCTCCTGGTTCCCAGGCATCTCTTCCAACCCCTCTGCTTGAGTTGTATCCTCCCCAGCTCTGAGATGGCCCCTACCTGTGCCTAGCCGTGGAGACCTGCTGCCCTGTGATTGCTTCTTTCGTCTCCAGTGACCTCTGTTCCCACACAGACTTCTGTGTGCCAGGAGACTGGTGTCTCTCTTCCTGGGAAAATGGTCTTCATACCTTCTTCCACGGACACTTTTAAAAAGGCATTGGCACTTTGAACAACTATTCCTTTAGCAGTTACAGAGGTCAATCTTCTTGGCAGTAATAATTTCAATTGGAAAGCATCTATCTTCAGTCATTGTTTCTTAATTCTATATTCTCAATAATGTTTTTCTTTGAAAAGAGATTAGGGGAAATCATTAACACTGTTTGCCAAATATTTTGAGCTCCCTTCCTCCTTCCCTTGAGAAGGGGCCATGGTATGGTGATTGCCGGTTTCCTGCCCTCCTGACTGGGTCAGGCCGTGTCCCTGAGTCTTGAAATGAGTTGTGAACATGGAATTGCTGAAACAAGACCCTTTAGTGCCAGTCCTTTCTGGCAATGTCCCAGCCAGTGAGGAAAGCTTGGATTAAAGGGTATGGACGCTAATGACCAGGGGTGGAGTCTCTGTGAACCTACGGGGCATAGACAAAAAATCAAGTCTTAGTAGTCTGAAGATTCCAAGCTTCTGGTAGTGTTTATAGCATGCCCAACCTGGACTATAGTAAGTAAGGAAGAGTCTGTAGATTCTTCAAGCTTAAAAGAAAATAAAAACAGTCAATCAGTTATGGCCCTGTCTTCTTCCTGATAGAAATTTATGTTAGGTACTAAGTTTCTATTTTAAGTAGACAAGGACTATTCAATTTAAATTTCGAAAAATTACAATTTTTATGATTTTGTTAGTTTCTTATAGGTAATGTCTCCCTTATTCAATCACACCATTAATGTACCTACAAAGCAATGAGAATTACTCTACTTCTATTTTAACTTTAGTAAATAGGCACTGATGAATCTGTCACAGAAATAAGTCCCAGAGCTATGAATAAGCTGGGTGTGTCTAGAGCAGAAGGATCCCGGGGCAGAAGTGCGAGACCACTGAAGATCTTCAGCTGAACCTGTACCTCCACTTGACCATAAAAGGTGAGAATATCAAATTCTAGCTCCCAGGGACGTTCTAATGATAGGATGAGTGACTCTTAATCTCATGACCTCCCTCTACATTTACTCAGTGTACTCATGTAGATTAACTCCTTCTGAGAGAGATTCAGTGAAGGCATTATTTTTTTCTTAAAATAATAGAAATTATCATTTTAAAAAGAAATACTTGAGAATTTTTTGGTGGAAGAGGGAGTCATAACCCTTTTGCCTTCACATGAGGAATTTTTAGGCTTTGGAAAGTACTTTTGCATTATTTCAGTGATGAACAGTTAGCAGAACGAAGTTGCGAATCAGAAAACATGCTTTAGGCACTGATAAATATTGGGTACAGCATTTCCTAACAAAGTACTTCTAAGGCCAGGGTGTGAAGGTAGCTTTTTGGTATTTGTACAGGGATCTGAGGTCCAGATGCTATGGCTCATTATCTGCAGGATGTCCCCAGTTTACAAATATTCAGATTGCAAGCTTTCATAGATATGAACAGATGTCATATTTAAACATTTGTAGAAGTGAGCAAACCACAAAAATAGCTTATAGGTCTGCCAGACATTCTCACAGCTGTGCTTCGATGTGCTCCCTGTACAGTGATAGTGCACAGTAGGATGGGCTCAGTCGGAGCTCAGGAGGTCAGAAGAGGGAGCGAAAGCAGTGATGATGTGCAAGAGACTGCTGAGATGCCCAAAGCAGTAATCATGGAAAGACAAGTGAAAATCTTTGAGAGGCTGGACTGAGATGAAAAGATGGTGGATCTCACTTGTTCTTATCACATGAGTTGTTCAACCACTGGCACAATTCTAAAGAACAAGGACTATAAAAGTAAGAACCATTTATTTACAGTATTTTGTATGTTTTTCTATGCTTTACATTGCCTGTTTGTGTCAAAAATATATAAGATTCACTTTGTCAGACTTATGAATAAATCTAATTTACAAATCTCATTTGTAAGGACTTGCTGTACTGCTGCCGCCCTGAGCACCAGGCCCAGGTACCACCTGCAACCTGTCTGTACCCTACCTGAAATCTGACCATGAAAATAGTTATTTAAGTCCTTGATATTGGGATCCTTAAAAGCAGTAGGCAGGTTTCAGGGTGTAAACTAATTTAAATGCAGAAATGATAATTTGATAAAATGGTGAGCTGGCTGGTTAGCTGGTACTTAAAAGATCAGCTCCACACTGGAGCCAGTAGGGCCAGGAGAATGGTTGGCTCAGATGACTGTGGCCATGCACATGTGAAGAAACAGGTGAACTGACTCTGCACCCCAGAGCAAACATCAGTAATAAAAATTACCTCACATACAGTACCTTAGAAATTAGTATGGCATCTCCTCTACTTGCAGTGCTTCTACACTCGCCAAATGCTAACATTTTCTTTTTCTTCTGTGGATCCAAAGGCCCTCAGTTTCATTTGAGAATGTTGAGAAAGTTTTCAAAGAAACTCATGTACAATGAAAGATTGGAGAGATTAGTACACGTCCTCCTCAAAAAACACCACAATGCTTTGATGAGCTGTGCAACTTGCTCGTTCTGATTCTTGATTTGCAGACTATTTTCTATGTACCACATTTTACTATTTATTGGGGTGTCCTTTGTTACTTAAGGTGAATGTTCTTTAGAAAAAAGTGAGATGCTTTTGTGTGTAAGCCAGTAGTAGGTGGTACTCACCATCTCTGGAACTGCCAATTACAATGCTGTTGACAGCATAATGTGTTAGTTACATTGCTGATCTCTGAACTACAGTGAAGAGCATTAATGTTATATAGTATACACTTTTTATTGGTACATTTTATTGGCACATTATGTATACACATTCCAAATACACTCCACATTGAGAATAGTATACACTTCTTGATATAACTGTGAGCTGTGACTCAGTTTACTCTATTCCACCAAACATATAGATTAACTTTCATCATTAACAACTGACCTAACCTAGACTTTAATTCAAATGTATTTTTATTTATATATAAAACAATCAAAGTTAAAATATACACAGATTCACTCTTTTCTCTAACTTCAAAGGAGAGGAAACAGTTACATTTAGTTTTATTAACTATATCTGTATGTTTAAGGAGAGTACAGTTGAATAGAGAAATATTATTAGAAGAAGAGACTGCAAATAGATCCAAAAAAGAAAAGTAACTATAGGGAATTGGAAAAATAAAAGTAATCTTAAATGCATATGGTGAAATACATTTGAAAGTAAGTAAGCACTGAATGGAGACTATCTAAAAAATAGATATATTGAATTAGGCATGTTGCCACACTTGTACAATTCCAGCTCTGGACAGGCTGAAATAGGAGCATCACAAGTTTAAGGCTAGTTTGGGCCACTTAGTGAGACTGTCTCTCAAAATAAAAAGGGCTGAGGATATATCTCTGTGGTAGAGGGGTTGGTAAGCATGGGTAAGTCCTTGCTTTCAATCCCAGTAGCACCAAAAAAAAAAAAAAAAAAAAAGAGCCCTGTAACTATTTGCTGAATAGACAATGAGAAAATGAGGATAAATAACTGCTGGACTTCATGTGCATAATATTTTTTGTTTTTGGGATAATCTCACATCCCAGGGAGCTGGATTTTCTAGAAATGTGATAAACAAACAATATGTTCTGTAATTCATTTCTAAATCTGAAAAATACTTTTACAGCAATGATTAGTAATTAGCTTGTTGAACTTGAGAAGCTGGTTAGTTTTAGACAACAAAGCATACTAAACCATTTTGAGAATAGTGGAGAAAACAGACTGTAAACAACCCCACCTGAAGCAGTTCCTGTATTTCATCAGTTGACATCAAAATCTGTGACCTAACTTCAAAGCAGCCTGTATAAGCAGAATATGCTCACTGATGAACTTTTAAATTATGTTTTGAGCTTTAAAGTCCTTGAACTGTCTTCAGTCAGCTTTGGTTAGCTCAGGTCTCACAGAGACATGTGTAAGCCTGCCTTGTCTCCTTCAAGATCTAAACTGTTCGTATGTGCAGTTTCTGCATGTAAGCTGGGGAAAAAAGGAAAGATTCACTTTTGAAAGATAGCAAAGCAGTTCTGAACCGAGTTACTCAATTGTTCCTGCTTGAAGAACTTAATCTTAAGGTCAGTGTGTTACACAGATAGCTTTCCTGTTGCTGAACACAATCCCTGACATTCGCAACTTTAGCGTAGGGAAAGTTTAATTTAGTTTATGTTTTAAGGGGATTCAGTTCATGGTTAGCTGGATACAAGGCAAGAGCCTCATGACAGAAAGGACTGGCAAAGCACAGCTTCTTATTTCATGGAAGTTAGAAAGTTGAGCAGAGGAACAGTGTCCAAAAGCAAAGGGCCAGGGACCATGTCTAGTGCCAAGGTCATGCCTCTATGATCTACCCAGACATAACCAGAAAGGTCTCTACTAATCCTCTGGTTGGATACCAAAGCCAATCAAGTTGAAACTCCATCTTCCAACCATCTTATCTAGTAAAAGATCAGAATATAACAAACTTGAGTTTATTTTATGGAGTACAAAAAATTAAGGGATTGTAGATGTTGTCAGGAATTTGATCTATGTGAAGACTTTGTGGGGTTCCTTAGCTTTTCTTAAGAGCAGGTACAATTTGGACTCAGAAAATAACTGCAACAAAATGCAACAGATGAAGATAAGCCTTGTATGAGTTTATAGATCATTGATTTCAGGCCTTTTGAATATGAAGATTTCTAGTTAATGTCAAGATATTTAAACATGCAATAGGTACAGTGCCTTTAATTCTTGCTCTTTGAGACCACCTAACAACACAAATTTCCTAATTATTTAATAATGACTTTTAATTCATTAGTAATTATTAATTGCAACTGTATTTACTTTTATCTGGAAAAAACATATCTATCCAAGAAGTCGTGAATTTGCAGACAGGATTTGGTCAAATGGTTTGCAGTCCTATGCAGTAACTTCATAGTCCCCAAGTATCTATGTCCCACTGGTGAACTGTGATCTGTGAACAGTCTGCAGATGTGACTATTCCAAAAAATCTGGAGCTGAAGTAATATCCGTGTGGAGATAGGAGGGTGAACAAGAATAACTGATCTTCTGTCTCAGGGTTCCTTCTCTGGTCACCCTTTACCTACATTCATCACTAGGGAAGGTGACAAAGCTTTGCTATTACATGAAAGATTTCTCTAGCAGAAAAATAGTCCTTCATTCTGGCCATTTCCCCTAACACTCTCTTAATTCTCTTGCAAAGAACATGTAGGCCTCCGTTCTTAAGGCCTTCTGTATTCATGCCCCTTACAAGAGGCTTGTCTACTATGTGGAGAAGGCAGGTGGCTTCTCAGTTTTTCTTTCTGTATACTTATTAAATTATGTTGTCTTCCCTCCAACAGCATAAAATTAGAAGAAAAGAAGACAGCATAGACCCATAGTATTAGTCCCAAGCTGAGTAATGTAACCATCTCTGAATTGTGTGGGCTGAGTCCTATTTGTATGCGCAGGTGTGCCCGCTGTCAGCACCCATAGGAAAAAGCATCACTATGCCAAACAGTCCAGAAGTTCTTCATCCAGTCATCTGTTACAGGGCTCTTGATGTTAGTTATTTTTGGGAAAAAAAGGATTTATCCCATGAAAATTCAGCACCCAATAGTTTGTTTACCAACTTGGTGGGAATTTAAGAAATTACATCCATGTATTTTCTCCCATATCATTATTAGTACAATCATTATTAGTACAATTATTATTAGTACAATTTCCTCCTGATTTACACACATCCAAGGGGACACTTTTGCACACCAACACCCAACCTAGCTCTGCAGAAATTGAAATGGATTATACCTGCTCAACAGGTCACATCTCTTTTTTTTTTTAAAGACGGCTTTATGAAGAAAGACAGTTTTCCTGCTGGGTCAAAGCTTAAGCAAGGATTGCTGCCAGGAAACAGTGGCCATGGATTAGGACAGACACTGGACCACCTGTGGTTGACGCTTCCGGCCAGAGCTGTGGTTCCTGTGTTCATGGCCCTCGCAGAGGGACACATTCACACAGAGGACCATTTTCTTATTGACTCACAGTAGGGAAGCACAGTAATTTGGATTGCAGGAACTGGTTTTGCCGAAAACACAAGAATGGGCCAAATGGCACAAGAACAAAACACTTACAAAAGCCTACATCTTTTTCCATCTCACAGTTGGACCACAAAAATTCAGTAAAGGGATTACAGAACCATTTCCTTGGTGCATACCCAAAAAAAGAATAAGAAAAAGCAAACCTACTCCTCTAGTCTGTTAGAGGTCCAGAAGGAAAATAATTTAATTAGATGTTTTCACAATTCCCACCAAAGAGTACATTTAATATTAAAGGGATAAAATAAGCCTGATGGTTTCTTCATTTGGCTTTATATTTTAGTCTATTTGTGTACTATAACCCCTGGGCTTGGGCTAGGCCAGAAAAAAAGCAGGTGCTTCTTTAGATATCAGGGAGTATTGGGGCTGGAAGAGACTCTCATTCCTAAAGGGCACAAAGAAGGCCTTTCACTAGCAAGCATTCAGTGACTACCACTGACTTCCAGATACTACACAACTAATGATTGACTGACTCTTCATGAAAAGTTTGGGACTTTCCTCTCTTGTATAGCCCACATAGACCTGCCCTTGAAGTCTTCAGGGCTCTCAGCAGACAGAACACAGTGAGCTAGAAGGGCAAGGGGCTTGGCTCTGAGCCCAATCAAGCAACAGGACGATTTCTTCTAGCAGCCAGGGTGTACGCTTGGGCCTCTGCAGGCTGGTGCCACTGTTTATGGCCTGGAGACTCACTTGGAGAGGAAGCCTCAACAGCAACAGTCTCCAGAAAGGGCAGGTCTTGCCATCTACAATGGTGCTAGCATCTCATTCTGGGACTATGATTGTGTTAGAATGGAAATGATCCGAACCTGCTTTCTGAGGAAGGAGCAGGCATGAATCAAATAGGGGTCCAGGGCCCTAGTGAAATAGTTCAGGAAGTAGAACCAGATTAAGAATGAAAATAAAAAGGAAGCGCTGAGATGGAAGGGGCCAAGAAATACAGAGAAAGGCTGTGGGCACAGGAAACCACCAAGTGAAGAGGTTCCAAGCCCTCCAGTCAGGCCAGGAATCTCATGGTCTTCTCCCGGGAAAGGTCCACAAGGGGGCTAGGAAGGGGCTGGGAAAGTCTGAAAATGTTCCTCCTTGGCATCTTCCTCTGAGAATAACCTGGAAGGTGAGGACTGGGTTTTCCATAAGGTGACATCTGCCTCAGATATTCTCACTGTTGGCTCTGAATATCTTTAATTCCAGGAATATCCAGATCCTGGGCAAGTGGGAACAGGTGGCTATCCTACTCAGCCATGCCTGTGTATTGTGATACCATTACTCTCCCTCTGTGTCACCACATACCAGGACTGGTGAATATGATTACTTACAGGAAGGTTCCCCATGGTAATGCTGACAGCTTTCCTTTCAGACCACTGATGAGTGTTTCCCAAGCTTTAACTTTTGCAAAAAAAAAAAAAAAAAAAGATTTTTGACAAAATACTGACCTAATTATTTCAGGAGGGAAGGTGGATTTGTGTGAGCAGGAGAGAAGGCCTGCATTGTTCCATGATTCCTCACAAGTCTGCCTAGTCCAACTGCACTCCTATTCTGTCAGGGACATGCCATCTGAATTTCTAATTTGGTTAAAGCAACACAGTGATACTCTGGAGCACTCTTGCCCTGTGTTTACATGTGTTGAATGACAGACAGCATGTTGACCTGAAAGTTGCTAGACAAAATTTCCAATCTGTGAAAGAATCACAGTGCTTGGAAAAGGAGCTTAGGGTCCTTGACTTATCGTGCATATCACAGTTCATCAGTACTGTTTTTATGGTTTTTTCACTGTAGCATAACCAGTTTTACCACTGTATGCAATGTAGTCTTTCAGAAAGTTAAAGACATGGAAGCTACAGAAATTTATTTACATGTATGCATTTATATAAGTCAAATTATTTCCAAAAATATGGAGTCTTATAAGAATTAGCTATAAATGTCTATTTCTTTCATGAGTGTATCCAGTGTCTCAATACTTTTTATATATTCTGAAATATGCTAAATGAAAGCTAATACAATGGTACACATGGCACGGTTAACATATTTAGGAATTATTTTAGGGATGAGGGCTTTGCTGTTAGCACCATTCACTGTGTGAAGTGAAAGGAAGCAAATATAGGACTGGACAGATTTACAACAATTTTCTTTCTAATATCTTTTAGTATTTCCATAGCTTACAGCATTCTGGTTCTTGATATCAGAGTGACCTGGAAACCCATCATGCACTCCTTGGGCCTTGATCACCTTAACTGGGTCTGTTGAAACACATTCCATGCAGAGTCTTCAAATCTTTAGATTGAACTAATTAATACAACAGTTAACAAAGACAGCACAATAATTAAGCCAAAATGCCACAGCCCTGATGATGTCCATGATGTAGCTCTTCTTTCCAAAGGAAAAAAAAATATATGTTTGTAGAAATTCCTCCTTTGAAAGAAAATGTCAGACATTCCCAAAGCTGAAAGTCACTTTCTGAAGCAATATTGATCTTTCTGTGACAGTTGATTGAAATATGGAAAAGATGGTAGCTCTCAAGTTAGAAATCTTTCTAGTAACTAAGGTAACCTAAAAATGAACACTTTTAAAAGAAGGTTAAGTCTTTCCTAGTCTACAGATATATCAGAGTGGAATCACTCATATCAGAGTGGCCCAAAAGAAGCACTCTCAGATCAAAAGCTCCAACATCTGTTTCCAAGTCACCTAAATGTAAGACCATCAGAACTGCCCTGAGCATATCTATGGGTGAATACATACTGAGATAATATCTGGAATTCAATTTTAATAAGCTGAGGTTATCTACATAGGTGCTAAACTGTATAGGCATATCATAAAATAAGAAAATCATAATCAAACCTAAAGAGTTTATTGGCATAAAAATACCATTAATGAATCTAGACTGATTTAGAATAGTCTTTTGATATCAGAGACTTTTGTTAAAATTGTATCCTATTCTCTATGAACATTTTTTATACAAAGAGCATTTGGGGGATGAGAGGACTTTTAGGATAAAGGCCTTTAAAATTTCTGAACAAAATGAAACAAAAAATGCTACCACAGTTCTATGCAACTGCAGAATCCAGTTCAGTATGGTTGAACATGGTTGACCAACCAGTGTATCAGTCAGCTACTGATAAATAAAGCTGCATAACAGCCATCAATCTTAGTGTTACCCTCTCCTAATCTTGTACTATCCTCATCACCTACCTGAATCTCTACCCCCACCTTAACCTTGTTTATTCTTGAGGACAGAATGCCTGTAGCCCAGAGGTCCCCCTTCAGGTTGGATCTAAGATAGCTGCCACAGTGACTGCCAGACAACCTGTACCAGCACTATAATCTCAATTGTGTCAAATTACAGTAGCCTCCCCAGCATGTGCAAGCTGACAACTGCCAAGATGACGACTGAAAAGAACCATGAAAGAAACAAAAAGAGATGGTCTCTGAATCCTTGAAAAATGTATACCAATTCCCAGGAGATACATGAACTGTCTTCCCCTTGGTAAGACTATTTCTCCCTTTCATTTCCTATACCTTATATCTACAAGCTAATCCTCAACAAGTCAAGAAATTAATTTGCAAATTTATCTCTCACTTGCATCCCTGTACAAGAATAAAAGTCTCCTTTGTTGCTCAGATGGTGCTCAATCTTGTATGGATGCTACAATTCCAAGAAGGAAAAAAGATCCAGCTCTGCTCCCAGCTACACCTCTGCTTGCCATGAGCCCATGCTGGCACATGCTGTTGTGGTATACCATTAAGGTACGTTACATGTGTGGCAGATGATGAGACTGTGGGGCCTTCCAGAAACTTGCCTCTTAAAGCTTGTCCTGGAACTGAACATGGTGGCACATGCCTGTAATCCCAGCATTTGTGAGGCTGAGATAGGAAAAGTGCTACAAGATAGAAGCCAGCCTAAACTACACAGTGAGTTCAAGGCCAGCCTGAACTGCATAGTGAGATCCTATATCAAAAACCAAAGATTCATCCTGTACTGGTAGATCCCAAACAAGTCAGGTGGCCAAGGTTGACACTGGGTGTGGACAGGTGAGGATGGGTTTAGACATATATTATCTAAGAAGAATTGCTGCAAGTCACATGGCAAGAGACAAGGATGTATAATACTCAGAGTACGTGAATATTTAAGAATGTCAATACGTTCTATCACAGGTTACCCTACTTCTTATTTAAAAAAAAAAAGAGTTCACCAAGAAACAATTCTTGTTATCTGCTAGTTACCAACAGACCAAGCCTACTATTAGCAAAAAGTATAGATATTCTCAAATATGTACCCATTTTTTTTCTGTTTTAGTGAGACAAATACTCAGCATCTTTCAACATCTGGGGCCATCACTGTCTCCTCAGAGGAGCATTGTCATTCTCTACCCCCATATTTATTATTCACACACACATCATTCATCCCCACATGCAGCACTATTGTATATCTGTCGTATGGGACTGTAAAGTCGAATCAGTGGTCAGGTATAGGGGCAGACAAATAGGATATTACAAGTAATATTGAAGAAGTGATATTAAACCCATACCAGGAAAAGTTTTACATTTACTAAAACATGCAAGGAATTTGCCTTATGAACAAATCAGAAGATGAGGCCATGGCAGAAACAGTGCTGATCACTGATGTGCACCCTTGGGTCCATGAGTGACTTATGTCTCTAAATGTATCATGAGATCCTGCTATTCTGTGGCCTTGCTTGTTCTATAACTATTATAGATGTACCAAAATTTGGCTTTAATTTTCTCAAAGATGCCTTAGACATTATAGTATTCATATACTAAACAACTTTTAGGAATCATCAGTCTAGCTGTCTAAACAAGTTCTTCTTACACATCAGGTGACTATCTACTGTTCAAAATCCTACCCATACTCTGGTTCCAATGTCTACAAAACTTCCTATGAGTTCAAACCACTGGGCTGCTTGGCAATGGGTTTTGATTTTGGACTTCCTTTTCAGAAGTAATAGTTACACTGTTGGTATATTCAGAGACTCTGAAGTTCTTTTATTAAAAATTGACTTTATTGGTACATTTTATACATACAGTATGATCACATTCAACAGTGAGAATTTGTACCAGTATATGGCATATCTTGATTCTCATTTTTCCCATTCCCCTGCCCTCCCTACAACCACCACCAACCCCCATATACCTAAACGTTGTTTCCTTTTTTTAACCATCAACTTTTTTCTTTCCCTTCTTTGCTTACCCTTACCTGCCCTTTTCCCTTTCCCTTTTGAACATTTTCTTCCTGCTGCACAATGCCTATCATACCAGAGAAAAGATATAGCAATTCCTACAGGGAATTCACAGGTTAGGTGTATTCATTTAAAGAATGACAAAGATGGACTTATCTTAGTGCTTTTAAAAAAGATATTTTATCATTGCCACTCCTTTTTACAATAGATTTCAAGATTCATCACTAAACCACGTGCAACCGTGACAATTGGTCAGTGAGAGGCGACTGCTTCTCATTTCTGGTGTTTTTTTTTTTTGAACTTGGGCCCTTGTGCATCCAAGGTTGCTGCGGTACCACTTCAGCTAAATCCCCAGCCCCTGTTTCTCATTTTTTTATGAAAGGAGGGAGAAGGTCGAAATCCAAAGAAATCTGTTGGGGTGGTCGGGTGAGAGGGAAAAGGAGGATAAGAAGAACAAAACTTACTCTTATCCAACATTCTTTTTGGAATATGCCTATCAAAACAAGGTGAGTGCTACAAAGAATACAATGCTAATATTTTAATAATATTTTTGTCTAATAATTTTAAGGTTTGAGTCAAGATCTATGTCAACCAAAATTGCTAATATTCCTTTTTTTTACTTTTATATAGCATTTATTTTTTAAATATCACTGGATTCTCAAACACTTTTTGATGTTTTCCATCCTGAAAGGTAATTTTAACGTGTTTCATTATCTTGCAATATGTCCCAAGAACTAAGAACATAATAAAAGCTAAATTAGTTTCTGGGATAAGAAAAAGTAGGACCACAAAATTGTTATAACTTTTTTTTTTTTTGAGGCAGGCTTTCACTTTGTAGTTCAGGCTGACCCTGAGCTCACTATGTAGCCCAGGCAAACCTGGAACTCAGAAATCCTCCTGCCTCTGCCTCCCGAGTGCTGGGATTACAGGCATGAACCACCATGCCCAGAAGTGTGGTATGTGGTACTGATTGCCAGTGGGCATGAGTCACCACACCCAGTATTGTATGTGGTTACTGGGGATCGAACCAGGGACCTTGCGCTTGTCAGGCAAGTGCTGGAACCACTGAATGTCCACTAAATGTCCGGCCCAAAATTGTTGTAACTTTTAAAATTTCATAGGCTCAAAAGATAATTGCCCCTCTTTTAAATATTAGAAGAAATCTTAGCCATTAAAGATAAACATAGGAAGGGGATTCATAATAATTCATACTGATTTAATTGCTGGTTGTACATATTAAAGTTCTTTAACAATTGTGTTAATTTGTCCTCTACTTTAAAAAAGAGAGGAGGATGCATAATATCGTCTACCTAGCTCCATCTCCTTTGTCTGGAGTTTTCAGTGACAAGTCTATTTTCTGAACTACAGAGAAAGTCCTACTGGTCACAGTCTGGTGGAGTTGGGTGTCTTGGGTGCTTACCTGCAAGGCTCTGCCCCTTGCCACCCATCAGACACTTCAGATGTGACACCTGGGCTGGATGGTAAAATGACCTGTGAGGCATGGTTTTACAGGAAGTTTCCAAAACATTGAAAAATGTGTAGAGTTTCCTCATTAAATATACACCTCAATGGCTAGAAGAACTCTCCACATGAGACCATGCAAAATTATACAAATATTTAAAAGGATTTTTCTTAAACCCACACAGTTCTTCAGCATACATTTTCAAAGTTCAATACTGTGCTATTATAAGATGAGAGTGTATGACAATTTCATGTGGAATGAAATCAATTTGTGTGGATATGAAAACTATCATACTTTAAATACCAGAGTAAAATTATCATGGAAAAGTCAGCATCTACCTAAAACCAGGTGTTCATTCACATATCTTCATGTGCTAAGTGTGTACAGGCATGCTACCTTTCTGATCTCTTATAAAGAACTTAGTAGAAATCCTTTTAGGGCAGTGATGGTGAATCTTTTAGAGACTGAGTGTCTAAATTGTAACCAAAACCAACCTACTTATCCCAAAATGCCAACACTGCTATTAAACCTGAAAGCTGTGGGTTTAGTTCAGAAAATGCAATTGTTAACTGATGCTCAGTTGCTGAGGTGACTTGGCTTGTGTGCCAAAGGGAGGGCTCTGTCAGCCCACTGTGGCACGCATGTCATAGGTTTGCCACCACTGTTCTAGAAGATTCCCTTCTGCAGGACAGAGAACGCTTCCATTGGGTGAGAAACCAGCATTTGTAATCTAAAAGCAGATGTAATAAAGGGGAGGAGCCCTTCTCATACTCTGCAGCACTTTCAGGAAGGTGTCACTGAGATCTACCAGGCAGAAATCACATAGTAATGTTTTCAACCTGAAATATGAATGGTGTACATCAGCAGAACTTGGCTGAGTTCTGCCAAAGAAAAAGTACAGACAGCAGGGTGCAGGTAACATCTCTAACTCCCATTCATGAACCCGATAATTTCAGTTCATTACATATAATTTCAGCTTTAAGTTGTACAAGAGGCGAAAGTTCACAGTGGGAACATGCCAAAAGACCAGACTGTGCATTATGTGTTCTAAAAAGAAACCTTGCAATGAAAGAAAACACAACACTCTGACTCAAAAGAAACTTCATTATTACTCTACCTACAGACTGCACTGGCACTAACTTACTGGAATGTATCTGAACTATTACATGATTAAGTTTCATAGGATAATATAAGGAGAATAAGTGGCCTGTGACCCTCATTCAGCCCAGATAATTCTTAGATAACACAGTCCACAAAAATATGGGACACTTCAGGTATCTGTGTGCCATCCTTAAGCAGAGACTGTGTTAATCTCTGCATAGTCCCAATTTTGTATGTTCTGCCAAAGCAAGCACTAGTATGCCTTGTATAATAATCCTTTCATTACTCTGCATTCAGTCGACCTTTGCAGCTAAAGCACTGGTGTATATTTTTGTATGCTGTTCTCTAATTATTCATCGGTTACTATGAATACGTATATTATATCCTCAGCTGCATAACACATCTTCCAAAGGGGGAAAGAATAAGCTCTCAATTTTCTCCCATGCAGCGATTCCTAAAAAGCTTTTGCTAGAGGAAGGGAAGGAAGAAGGAGAGAAGGAAGGAAGGGGTAAAGGGAAGCAGCAGGAGGAGGGCAGGAGGGAGGTAGAGAGGGCAAGAGGGAAGATGAGGAGGGAAGAAAGCAGATGTGAGGCTGCAGCCTTCTTGGTTGAGTTTTGGTTTGAATAAGCAGGATTTCCAAACTGAATTGAAAAATAGATGTTTAGAGTGAAGTGAATATCAGGAAGGATTCGTAGTACGTTCAATCAAAATGAATCATTAACTACTATGAGGCCAACAGTAAATATAATTCAAGTAAGTTGGCCCATCTATTAAAATATAACCTGAAATGGTCAATGACTGAAATGACTAAGCAGATGTTATATAAGATGCATGATCTTTTTTAAGGAGTAAAATTAAGTACATAAGTAATCAATTCATCCACCTTAACAATATTTGTTACTACTAATGAATAAAATTACCTCTGTGTAACTTGGAGAGAGATATTTTCCATTGCATTTAGCAATGCGTCTCAGAATGTTTAACGCTTTGTCTCCTTCCTTCCGAGTAATCAGCCAGCGGGGAGATTCAGGAACCACCCTAGTAAAGACAGAGGGTTTTTTGAGTTATGTCAGGAGTTTCAAAACTTAAAAGTCTATGACTTCAATTTTTCTATCAAAATAGATCTTGCAGTTAAGTATAGGTTGCAATTCTATGAGTTGACAATAAATTCTCTGAAACACAGATGATCTTTATAAATTTATAATGAATGAAAAAATGTGAATTTTATAATTGGTTCACTGCTTATAAAAATAATGTTACATTGCTTCACACCCACCAGCAATCAGTACCACATGCCACAGTGCCAGATGTAGTGGCTCATGCCTATAATCCCAGCACTTGGGAAGCCGAGGCAGGAGGATTGCTGAGAGTTTGAGGCTTGCCTGGGTTACATAGTGAGCTCAGGTCCAGCCTGAATGAGACCCTGTCTTAAAAAAAAAAAAAAAAGTTACATTGATTTTGCAAGACCAGTCTATCCTACTATATGGTGTTTCTAATACATATATGAAAAGAACTGCAGTTTAGTGAGCAGTAAGAAAAGGTTAATAACTTATGTAACTTGTCAATAGATTAACATTAAATGAAAGGGATGTATAAAACATGTTTTCACTAATGAAGCAAATGCAGACACCTTTATCTTCTTGATAATTTAGTTTCTGATGCTCTTACCTTTTCTTACTCCTCAAAGAATTCTTGAATAATGTGTTTTTTTGTTTGTTTGGTTGGTTTTTTTTAAGTACCGGGGTTTCAACTCAAGCTCTTGTGCATCCAAGGTTGGTGTGGAACCACTTGAGCTAAATCACCAGCCCTCTTTTTTTTTTTTCTTTTCTTTTGAGACAGGGTCTCACTTTGTAGCTGACCCTGAGCTCACTATGTAGCCCAGGCAAGCCATGAATTCAGCAATCCTCCTGCCTCTGCCTCCCGAGCACTGGGATTAGAGGCAGGAGCTACCACACCCAGCATGTAATGTTAATTTTCTTAATAAAGCACATGAGAAAGAAAATTAATTAACTCACATTCAGTTTCCTTTTCAAAATACTGGCAGATTGAATTTACTCTTTCATGTTTTCCATTAAGATATTGCAAAATAATAAAATTCATTTGTCTAGAATTTTGTGTTTTGGTATTTTGTTATTTTCAGTGACAATCATTAATCTGACAATCAATAAATAATGCCTGTAAATTCTCAAGTACTTTGAAAATCTTCAAAGCCTATATTCCTTGGAAAAGTTAGAAAATTTCCTTTATTGCTTTCACTTTCATGTTGGCTGAGAGTCTACATTTCTGTGGAATAAGCATAAATATGATAATGAGCAAAACTACATTACCAGTAGTAAAGGAGGAAGAGAAAGTTGGGCAGCGTTATGGCTAGTTGCATCCCTTGCCAGTTGGGGATAAAGTAGGCAATTCCAGGGAGAATTATGATTCCAAGGGTGAAGAACATTTGAATCACTATTCCCACAATCCTCCTTTGTTTTGAACCTACTATTTCTGTAACTGAAGGAAAATAAACACAAGAGGTTAGAGGAGCTCAACATCAGCTCTAAAATAAACAGAGAGACGTTCCACTTGTTACATCCATTAGCACTGCAGGAACACTCTAGAACTCAATGATACTGAGGCTTCCATATTTGCTGGAATGACAGAGATGCATTTTCCACGTTCCTTAAGGGCTCTGTCTCATTCCCTCCTCCGTTATGGTCCTCTTAAGCACCCAGCTTGGTACACTTCTAGGAATAGTTAGGGAGTACAAACAATATGCATTGCCTTTAGGGAGGCTTCAGTGACAATTATTTTGGAAGATAGCTGTAATTAAGAAAATAATATAGTAAACTAAATTTTTTA
>PVIC010024129.1:0-26326 GCA_004025085.1 Thryonomys swinderianus | reverse complement strand
GACAAAGTCTCACTCTACGGAGTTCAGGCTGCTCTGGAACTCGCTGTGCAGCCCAAGCTGCTCTCAAGCTCACGGCGGTTCTCCTGTCCTAAGGGACGCTATTACAGGTATATGCCAGCACCCTAGTGACACAGTAACTCTTCACACTGGTCCTTAAGGGAAGGGCGCTCCCAGTGATTCAAGCATACTCGCCGGTTCTGCGAGTGAAAACCACCTCTGAAAGAAGCGGGGTGTGGTCCCTGGGAACCCTTCCCTCCCCATGGTTTTGTTCGGTTCGTCGCAGTACTGGGGCTTGAGCCAGGTCCTCACCCTGAGCTACAGTCCCAACCCATTTTACTTTTCATTCTGAGGTCTCGCTAAGTTATCCAGCTGACAGGGCGGGCTCAAACTAACAATCCTCCTGCTTCAGCCTCCCAGAGTGCTGGGATTACAAGCATGAGCCACCACTTCCAGCATGTGCCCCCTTGTTTCGTTGGCTTGGTTTGCTTTGTGTAAAAGCCATGGACTAGCTTATTCTGTATAATTCATATTGACCAGCAGTGCTAAAGCTGAGATTTTTTTTGTTTTTATTTATTTGTTTTTGTTTTTTGAGACAGGGTCTCGCTTTGTAGTTCGGGCTGGCCCTGAGCTCACTATGTAGCCCAGACAAACCTGGAACTCAGCAATCCTCCCGCCTCTGCCTCCCGAGTGCTGGGATGACAGGCGTGAGCCACCACCAACCCTGGCATTTGTGGTATGTGGTACTGATTGATGGTAGGGGTGAGTCACCCAGGTTGGTGTTGTTGTATGTAGTTACTGGGTAACGAGCCAGGGACCTTGCCCTTGTTAGGCAGGTGCTGGAACCACTGAGCTAAATTTCCACCCCAAAAGCTGAGTTTTGACACTTGTATTTCGTTAACTCTGTCTATCCTTCCAATGATTTCACAGTTCGTTAGTTTGAATTTATCTTTTATCTGTTTATCTGTTTGATTCCTACCTCGCTTGTTTGTTAGAGACAGGCTCTCACATAGTCCTGGATAGTTAGGACTAGTCTTGACCTCAACATGTAGTCTAGGTTGACCTTGTTGGTCTTACAGCTATCCACCACCTGCTCTGGCTCGGTTTTTGGTTGTTGGGTGGTTTTTCTTTTTTTCTTTTGAGACAAGTCTCGCTTTGTAGTTCATGCTAGTTCTGAGCTACGTAGCCCAGGCGAGACTTTAACTCACAGCCATCCTTCTGCCTCTGCCTCCCAAGGGCTGAGACCACAGACGTGAACCATCATGCCAGGCATTGTGGTATGTGGTACTGGGGATTGAACTTGGGACCTTGTGCTTGCCAGGCTCAAGCCAGATCCACTGAGCTAATTTCCAACCCACAATTATTTTAAAAACACGCAATCATTTAATGTTTATCTTTTCCTTTCATCTTCTAACTCTGACCAAGAAGTTCTCTGTCTGATTCTAACACATAATCTGTATGTCTCAGTGAATCCCCAGTAGATTATGCACAGCCATTTGTTGCCCACGAGGGCAAAATCAAGGTATCTTGTTTGTTATGACACACTCAGTTCTTTTTATGATTTCATCGAATGACATTAATTGGGTCCCTCTAAAGGGCAGATGTTGCCAGACAGACAAAAGGCCTTGCCCCCTATTTAGGTTTGCAGCGCCAGGGATGAAGTCCAGGGGCTCACACATGCCAGGCAAGCGCGCCCCGAGTCGCTCGGGATCTGTGTCTTTTGCGGCTTCGGCGAGCGCGGAACTGCACGCGCCGTTCGGGGCAGCGATTCGGGGATACGGCGATTCCGGGTACCGCGGGGTCCCGCGTCACTGAGGGCGAGTACCGGGCGCGAACGGCACAAGCGCGCGGGCGCCCCGGAGAGGCCGGCACATGGGGCCTCGCCGGCACGGAGACACGCGTCGTCAGGGCCGCGCGGCGGCGGCCACGTCCTCCCAACGCTCGGCTGCGCGCCCGCGGGGCACACAGCCCGGGTCCCGCAGCCGACCTCCGCCGAGGCCTGTCCCGCGCCAGCGCCCCGGCCGCGAGGCGCCCGGGAGGCCCCGAGGTCCACCCGACCGGCCACCGCAGGCGCCGCCGTGCCCGCGCCCAAGGCTCGCCCGCTCCCCGGGCCGCGGCTTCCCCGGGGAGGTCCCGGCCGCGGCCCGTCTCCGGCGCTGCCCGCCCTTGCCCCGCAGGCGCCGGACCCCTGCCGCCGGCGTCGCCCGGCTCGGGCGCAGGACCGCCGCCGTCCACCACGCGGCGCTGCGGGCGCGAGCGTCTCGGCCCCGACGATCCGGGCGGGCGAGCGCGGCTGCCGGGCGAGGACGCGAGGGCGCTGGGCGGGTGGAGGACGGAGAGGCGCAGGGCGGAGGCTGGGCAGCAGGAGCTTCCTGCCGGGCGGGGCCGGGAGAGGGGTCCCTGCGCCCGGCCTTTCGCTCAGCAAGTCTCAGCCATCTTGCCCCAAACCTGGCCGAACGAGACAGTCACCAGGGAAGCTTCTCCCAAGAAACTCGCTGGTCAGTTTGAGGCGGCTCTGGATCGTCTCATTATAGGCAGAAAAGCCAGCTAGGTAGATGTAGGCAGATAGAGAGGGCCGGCCCTGGAAAGACTTGCAAAAAAGAGGATCCTTCTGAAGGTCAACACCATCAGTGAGAAACTACACTTCCAGATGGCAGTGCCGGCAGACCTCATCTCCCAGGAGGGAAGGTCAAAATCCGATCCGGCCCCTCCCTGGGAATGCCGCGACTGCAAATCCCCCGGACAGCGGCCAGGACTGTGAACCACCTGGAGGAGCCTCCTGACAGGCAAGACCCTCTAGGGCTTGACTTCTCATTGGGCCCTATTCAATCAAAAAGTTGCCTAAGTAACTGTGCTGGTCACTTACCCGTTGGTTAGCCACGGTTTGCCCATTTCTTTCAAATCTTATTGGAAGCCCCACTGTACTCATTGGTCAATTGCAACCCGTCTCCCTCAGACCGCCTCTCCTGGTGGCTTTGCTCCATAAAAGACCTCTAAAAAGTGAGGTAGGGGGGTTACCCACTTTCCGGGTCCCCCTCTCTGTCTCTCTTAAGGCAGAAGCTCTCTCTCTCAATAAAATTTTCCTACTCAAACCTCCGTTGTTCCTAAAATTCATTCTTCGATTTCTAGAGACCATGAACTTGCATTTCTGGTGGGGAGTGAGGCCTCTGCTCTCCTGCGTCGGTCTCTGCGAAGACGCTCACAGGGGCCACCGGCTGGCTGGTTTGTGGCTTTGTTTATGCAACTGGACCTCAGGTCCTCGTTGTGCAGCGATGAACACGGAAGCGGGCGGCGGGCAGTGGCCAAACGGCGTTCATTAGCATGAGAGGCAGCGGAGAGATTCGCTCCCTAGGCGGGCACTGGGGGCTGCTTGGGTCTGCCGGTTTCCCCACCGTCCTCAGGGCCAGTGCCCGCGACAGGACGCAGGAGGCCTCCGAGGCCCGGAAAGCCAGCGGCCCGGTTTGCACTTCCCTCCGCCTGCTGTCCCGTTTGGCCGAGGACCTGTTTTTCTGTCTGCTGCGTGTGGTCAGGCCCTGCGAGCCCTTCCGGTACGCTAATGTATTTAGGCCAGGACTTGTAGTTCACTTTAACTACTCAGGACCTGGCCCTCTATGCCGAAATCCCCGTCTTCTGGCTTCACTTATATGGGTCATGGAGAAGTTATCTGAGGAGGTGCCAGTCCTCCGGGGTCCAGAGAGCACAGGTTGGCCCTCAGTTCCAGGGGCCAGCACATTTCCGGGAGCCAGGCACCCGCCCTGCCAGCCCTGGCTTCTGCTCGGCTCCCCTGCAGCCCATGAAGTGACCCTACTAAGCGTCCTCCCCTACGACAGGCCCCCTCCGCGTGCTGACCTTCTAGGGGCAGAGCCTGGGTTTGCATCCTAACAAGACAACAGGAACTTTCCTACCCTCTCTGAACCCTGGCGTGCAAGGGGCGTCCGCACACACTGCTTCCCAAGGCCGCCGGAAGGCTGGGAGGCCGTGTGGCACCCTGAGCACCCTGCCTGGCCCCGGAGCGGCGACCAGGGCTCGGGAATCTCAAGCCGAGCTGGGGAAGCCAGAGTGTGCCGCGAGCTGCCTCCACTTCCGCAACTCCCCTCCCGCGGCCGTGTGACTGGCGGCTTCGCACACGTGCGCTGTCCTCACCAGCGCGCGCCACTTCGAGGGTCGTGTCGGGCCTGCCCTCAGTCAACAGGGAGCCCCGCAGGCAGCTCAGCGGCTCTCAGGGAGACGGGCAGACAGGCTCCCACATGGGGCTTACCGCCCGCTCCAAGCCGTCCTGGGAGTCCAGGCAGGATAAACATGGTCTCGTGGAAAGCCCAGTCCAGGACGCACACCGCAGAGCTGTCCGGGCCACGGCGGGCATCACGCGAGGGGTGGGGGTGGGGCCAAAGGGACCAGCCGGGGCACGCCCTGCCTGCCTCCTCTGCCTGCTTGAAATGGGATCTAAACACATTTGAAACGATTTGCCAAACAAACCCAACCTGCCCGTGAACCCAGGGAAAGAGCGGGACCTCCTCGGTGAGGTTCAGGTGTGACGGGGATGCCAGACCTCGCCTTGTGCGGCCCGAGACTGAACCCTGGACCCAGTCGGGAAAGAGAGGCGCAGCCCAGGGCCGGCGAACTCTCGGCCTTCACCACACTCGAACCAGATCGGCTTAAAGCAAAACTTGCACAGAAACAGTTTAAGTGTTTGTCACTGGCCCGAACTCAAGTTAAACGTTTACTTTCGAGGCACTAGAAGCACTCTGTACCCTTTGTAAAAGAAGATCCACTCAGCGACGGTGACCGTCTGTGTCTTGATGCTGCCCCAGAACGGCAAGTGCTCACAGCCTTCTGCACAGTGTGTGATTCTGAAACTGATTCACGACGTAATGCGGACTGCAGGGCACTAGGACGAAAGACAGGAGTGCTGCCCCCCAGTGGTCTGAGAAAGATAAAGGGGCAGAAAGACCCTGTCACGGTTCCCTTGTCGCTTTGCTACCATGTGTCAGCCATGAACTGTTCTCCTCTGTGATGTCCCTCTGCCAAGGCGCCTCGCGTGGGAGCTGCCAGTCACGGACTGAAGCCGCTACAGACCATGAGCTAAAGAAGCCTTTTCTCAATGCCGGACATGGTGGCTCACGCCTGTCATCCCAGCACTCGGGAGGCAGAGACAGGAGGATTGCTGAGTTCCAGGCTTGCCTGGGCACCATAGTGAGCTCAGGGCCAGCCTGAACTACAACGCAAGACCCTGTCTCAAAAAGCAAAAAAAAAAGAAGCCTTTTCTCCTTTAACTCTGGGTGTCAGTATGTTGTCTCAGTAACCTGAGAATCATAACTCATATAGTGATTCTGATCAATAGCAACAGCTACTGGAACGTACCGGTCTCTAGACACATCTCCAGTAGTATAATACTGTGAAGTGAGGACAGTGCTATGACATGGGTGTGTAGCTCAGTGGTACAGCTTACTGACAGATGGCAAAATCTTATGTAGAAAAAGGCTAGAAAACCACTGAGAAAGCTATATGCCTAACTCTCACAGTAAATACCATTGGAGAAGGGAGCAAAAGATTCCATTATTTCACATACCTCTGGGTTCTTTTAAATAACTAGAATACATTACTGGTACAAATTTTCAATGTCACTTGTGATCATAATGTGTACATAAAATGTACCAATAAAATCAATTAATTAAAAAAGAATCTATCATTCATGCATATTTTTTACAAAAGTAATATATACAGCTATTAGATCACAGTGACTACAGCCCACGGATGGGACTCACTGTATCCCCTGTAAACACTGGAATAGCTCCTGTGTCACACAGCTGAGGTCTGTGGACCATATTGTATAAAACCCCTTGAGCCCAGCAAGTGGAAGCCAGTCGGTGGTCACAAGCTTAGCAGCGTGTGGCGTGCCCACCTCGGGGGCTGAGGCCACCCTGGGCTACACAGCGAGTTCTCACCTACACAGTAAGATCCTGCTTTCTGGTTTCGTTTTTAAATTCTGCACATGTTCATCTTCTGGATGGGAGAGAGCGGAGAGGCCTCAGGTCCGCTGCAGGCCCCACACAGAACACCAAGTCAGCCAACAGGAGATCAGTCCCTGCCAGCTCAAGGGCGAGAGGAAACGGGGCGACCTGGGCCTAACCCTATTAGAGTGTGAGAGCAGAGGCCCATGGAAAATTGTGCCTAGAAAAATCTAGCCCTTAAAGATTCATGACGTGACCCGAGGAGGGTAAAATATCTGAAATAATATGTTAGTAAATTAATCCAGAAATAAATAATAATCATGCCCAAGAAAGATTCGCCCTGAGGGCTTGTTGGGAGGTTCTAGCAGGGGCACAATTCCTCACACATGAGCAGCCAGGGACACGGGCCTCCCTGCCTGAGGGCTCCTCCGGGGCGCCTCGAGGGTCCGGGAGGAAGCAGAGCCCTGCCCAGCCAGACCGCCGGGTGGATCCACCCTGGCGGTCAGCGCAGTGACCGACTTCGCAGCCAGCCTCACATCCGAAAGGTTCGCTCTGGTAACCCACGCGTGCCACTAAATTAGCAACTACATTACTACAATTCAGTAACTACCATATTAAAAGGTAAAGACACATTATCATCTCAATAAATATGCCCAAACAGTTAATAATATTAAAATCTCAGCAGAAATATTTAAAAGTTATTGCGCTCATAAAAATATTGATTCACAACAAACGTCTCATTTAATACTGAAATAGTGCAGTTTCACTAAAATAGGATAAGACTAGGGGGCCCACTACAACTACTGTTATATTGAAGCCTCAGCAATGCAATAAAAAATAATAAAGAACTAGAAATATTGAAAATTTGGTGCTATCAATCAAAACATCCACTATAACAGATGTCTTTGCAAGAAAGAGAAGATGGGCCCCACAGGCCCGTGGGGGTGATGCCTTGTGAAGCCGGAGGCAGGCTGGGTGACGCTTCCGCAGGCCCAGGGGTGCCAGGCGTGCCCGTGACCCCAGAAGCCCGGAGACGGGACGGGCACAGCTGCTCCGCCAGAGCCCGGGGGAGCCACCCCGCCGGCCCCTCGCTGTGGGACTCCTGCCTCCTGAAGGCCTCTCCGCGTGGGCCTCCCAGGTGCGACACGCCCGGCACAGACCTAGGACTCTAACGCGCCACAGAAATTAGTTTTCTCTATCAGTTTTCCTTCTCAGTCTTGACCTACTTCTTCCAATCTTAGCATCCTCAAAGCCACGACTGCAGAACACATTAGGGTTTGGATTTGAAATGTGCCCCACAACTCGCAGGCTTGGTGCCGGCTGCTGGGCCGCAGGAGGGGCCTGGACTACCAGGGCCTGAACTTCTGGGGTGCAGGAGGGGCCTGGACTACCAGGGCCTGAACTTCCTGGGGTGCAGGAGGTGCCTGGACTACCAGGGCCTGAACTTCTGGGGTGCAGGAGGGGCCTGGACTACCAGGGCCTGAACTTCTGGGGTGCAGGAGGGGCCTGGACTACCAGGGCCTGAACTTCTGGGGTGCAGGAGGGGCCTGGACTACCAGGGCCTGAACTTCCTGGGGTGCCACCCACTGGCCGAGGCCACGGCGGCCGGCTTCGCCGGGAGCCGATGCAAACACAGAGAGGGCCTGGAGGAAGCGGGCGGTCCAGGGTGCACCTTGGGGACTAGCCTGGTCCTCCGGCCCTCCCGGCTCCGCCTCCCCGGGCACGTGGCGAGCAGCCCGCCCTCCCCAGGCTGTCTGCAGCAGGCTCTGCTTCCCCACAGCCCGGATCTGGGGCTCTGGGCCCTGAGCGAAACAGACCTGCTCCTCTCGGCTGTTTCTCCGGGTGTTGGTCACCGCGATGAGAAGCTGACTGAGCAGAGCAGTGAGGCGCAAGGTGGTGATAACCAGGAGCCCCGGCTGCGGATCAGCCCCTGCCTAGGCTTTCCTGACAGAGCGCTCTGGAGCCAAGGTCGTGGGCTGTGAAAACTCACTGCCACAGTGATGCTATTCATGCACAGCGCCGAGACTACCCATGTACTACTGTAAAAGCTCTTTAGACTTTTCTAAATTTTTTGCTTTTTTCTTTGTAGTACCAGGGATCAAACTCAGGACCTTGAACTTGCCAGACAGGTGTAGCACCACTGAGCTATATCTCTGGGCCTTTTCCTAAGTCTTTTCTTTCCTTACCTTTTTTTTTTTTTTTTAGTTTTTTGAGACAGGGTCTCACTTTGTAGCTCAGGCTGGACCTGAGCTCACTATGTAGCCCAGGTGAGCCTCAAACTCAACTGCAATCCTCCTGCCTCTGCCTCCCGAGTGCTGAGATTACAGGCCGGAGCCACCATGCCTGGCCCTTTCTTTCTATTTAAGAAAGCATTTTAGGGCTGGGAATTTAGCTCAGTGGTGCAGTACCTGCCTCGCCAGCAGGTACCAAAAAGTAAAATCGACACTTGAGAAAATATTCCACCATCTTGTACTTCTCTTTTCTGCTCTCAGCAGACTCATTAGCAAAAATATATGTGGACTAGAAAGAAACATTGAGAAAGCTCATCTTGGCAGTGGGAGCCTCCCCCCTCTGCCACTCAGACTTAGCTCAGTGCGGAAGCATTTGTTAAAGCCTCTGTGTGGAGGGAGAGGAAAATCTGCCACACAGGTCAAAATCCACGCCCTTAAAAGGGTAACTGTGGGGCTGGAAATTTAGTTTACTGGTTCTGGCTGAGTTCAATCCCGGCAACCACATACAACAATACCAGGCGAGATAGCTCACGTCTATAATCCCAGGGCTCAGGAGGCAGAGGCAGGAAGATTGCTGTGAGTTCAAGGTTCATCTAGGTGACATAGTGAGCTGAGGGCCAGCCTGAACTACAAAGCGAAACCCTGTCTCAATAAAATAAAAAATAAAATAAAATGAAATGAAATAAAAATGAAAGGGTAATTGTGAAGTAGATAACGCTTCAAAAGTAGTCTACTGTACTGTTATTTATAATTCAGGGAGGGGCCTTGTTTGTTACATCTCAGTAAATATTATTCCTAAAGGTGGAAGTACTGGGTTAAAGTGTGTAATATCCTAAAAGTTTGTGGGTTTTTTTGTTTTTTGAGACAGGGTCTCGCTTTGTAGTTCAGGCTGGCCCTGAGCTCACTATGTAGTCCAGGCAAACCTCGAACTCAGCCATCCTCCTGTCTCTGCCTCCCAAGTGCTGGGATTATAGGCGTGAGCCACCACACCCAGCTACCCTAAAAGTTTTAAACGTACATCAATTCATCTCAAAAGCATTGGATTCATACTTCTATCACATTTCTATATATAAACTATTTGACAAAACATGATATTTTTGTCAATACTGGATCTAATATATAAAGTCCTTTCTCAATTTTAAATTTTAAATTTGACAAGTGAAGGCAATGTCTCACTGTTTTAATTTGGGTTGTATGTGTGTGTGTGTGTGTGTGTGTGTGTGTGTGTGTTTTGCTGGGCATTAAACCCAGTGCCTGCACACTACGCTACATCTTCATATTTTTTTTGAGGCAGGGTCTCACTAAGTCACTAAATTGCTCAGATTGGGCTCCAAGTCTTTCTGTTTCAGCCCCCCAGAATACTGGGATTATAAGCATGTGTCACCATGACCTACTATTTTGTTTTGTTTTGTTTTACTTTTTTGTGTGGTACCAGGGATTGAACTCTGGCCCTTGTGCTTCCAAGGTAGGCATGGTACCATTTGAGCTAAATCCCCAGCCTGTTTTGTTTTGTTTTTACAACTAGCAAAACTGAGTATTTTCTTCCACTTCGGGGATATTTTTGGTTTTACATTTTTAAGATCCCATTCATATGAATTAGCCATTTATAGGGGTTGTCATTTTCTGAGGAAGGGTCTTGCTATGTAGTACAGGTTGTCCTTAAAATAATGCCAGTCTTCCTGCCTCAGTCCACCAAGTGCTGGGATTATAGGACCTACCACCACACTTGGTGAATTCGCCATTTTAAAAATTTGATTCACGGTTTCACTATGTTGCCCAGGCTGGTTTCTAAGACCCAGCATCAGCTGATGCTCCCACCTCAGTCTCCTCAGTAGCTGGAACTACGGGGACATACCACACCTGTCAGAATTGTTTTGCTTTTAGATTTTTTTTTTTTAAGACAGGGTCTCACTATGGAGTCCACGCTGCCTTGAACTTACTATGTAGCCCAGGCTGGGCTGGAACTTGTAGTGAGCCTCCCGCCTCAGCCCCCCGAGTGCTGAGACCACCACGCCGGACAAGAATTATCCAGCTCTAAAAAAATAAGAGTATGTATATAGGGGGTGGGGAGGGGGTGGGTGGGCAGGGATGTGCACAAAAATGAGAATTGACCTGTGTTACATCTTGATACAAATTCCCCAATGTTTTGTGTGATTGTGAGCTGGTATATAATGTACCAATAAAGTTTACTGAATAATGAAAAAAATACAAAAAAAAGAATTATCCAGCTCTCAACTGGATTTTTATTCATCCTACTGGTTTCCAATAGCTCTGTATGAATAAAGATGTCTTTTTAATATATATGTTGAACATATTCCTATTTCAATTTATGTTTTCCTCATTTTTCTTTGTTTGTGGATGGTTGGTTAAATTTTAAATTGTGTCTGTACAAATGTGCATGGTGGCTCGCACCCATAATCCTAGCACTAGGAGGCTGAGGCAGGAGGATAGCTCCAAATTCAAGGCCAACCCAGAGTATACAGTGAGTTCAAATTCAGCCTGAACTACATAGCGAGCCCTTATCTCAAAACAATCAGAATTCTGTTCGTACCTAGAGCTACTCGTCCTTGGATCGTGCTTATTTATTTATTTCCAGCACCAGCGATCAAACTCAGGACCTTGTGCTTGCCAGGCAGGTGCTGCATCACTGAGCTGCATCCTCGACCTGGATTGACCTTAGTAACACATTTTATTTAAATTATATATATATATATATTTTTTTTTTTTTTGAGACAGGGTCTCGCTTTGTAGTTCAGGCTGGCCCTGAGCTCACTATGGTGTCCAGGCAAGCCGCCGCGAACTCAGCAATCCTCCTGTCTCTGCCTCCCGAGTGCTGGGATTACAGGCGGGAGCCACCACGTCCGGCATTGTGGTATGCGGTGTTGATTGTTGGTGTGCGTGTCTCCACGCCCAGCATTATATGTGGTTACCGGGGATCGAACTCAGGACCTTGCACTTGCGAGGCAGGTGCCGGAACCACTGAGCTAACCCTCCGGCCCTTAAATTATATTTTTAAAAATATACACTGACAAGTAGATCTCGGACACTGGAGTCTTAAATCCTAAACTAATCTTTGGCCACCGCCCCCGCTCAGCTCGCTCTGCCCAGCATTTCTTTTTTTTTTTTTTTTTTTTTTTTTTTTTTTGAGACAGGGTCTCGCTTTGTACTTCAGGCTGGCTCTGAGCTCACTATGTAGCCCAGGCAAGCCTCGAACTCAGCAATCCTCCTGCCTCTGCCTCCCGAGTGCTGGGATTACAGGCGTGAGCCACCACGCCCGGCACTTCTGCCCAGCATTTCTGCAGCAGGACTGGGGCTCTCTGCCTCTGGGTTGCTGCTCGGGGAAGCCATCTTCAGCACTGCCAGACATAGCAAGTCAGTTTCTCTGATCTACACATCTTACGCGGCTCCACTGCTTCCGATTTAATTCACCATGAGCAATTCCAGCTCCTTAGCACAAGACCTCGTACACTGGCATCACGCCCACTGCCCTCCTGGTGTGAGGCACAGAGCGGCCACCAGGGCCTAGTTATAGTTTCCAAAAGTACACTGTGGATGGCGAGACCCAGGTCTGGCTGAGCCAACTGCATCACACGCCAGTCCCGAGGTCCTCAGAGAGCCCTTGGGCCTAGCAGGGACACACGGAGCCAACGGAGCTCACGCCAGGTAGAGCGCCCGCCGGGACTGCCCGACCTCCCCAGCGTCGGCCCCGCCCCCGACACACACGGACCAATCCTCAGCAGCCACGCGAGCCCCGCCCACCGCCGCGCAGGAAGCCTCCAGAAGCCCCCCAGGAGCCCGGGCGCGTGCGCCCTGCGCGGCCCCGCGACCCCAGCACCCCGGGCCCGCGCTGCCCCTCCGCCTGCCCCTCGGGTGAGCGCCCCTTCGTGGGGAACGCCTCCTCCCGGGGCCAGCGGGCCGCTCCTGGTGCCGGGCCCCTTCCACCCTCTTCCCACGACCTCACCTCCTAATGGGAAACAGCCTCTGCTCCTCTGCGCAACCCCAAGATGGCACCGGCGCCTCTTCTCTTCCGGCGGACACCCGGGCGCGACCCCAAGATGGTGCCGGCGCCCAGGTGCCGCCCCCTATGGGTCACTGGCTCCTCCTCCCACGCCAGCGCTTGAACTGCCCCACCTGCGCCCCTCGTCCGTTTCCGCCCCTCGTCCCCGCCGCCGGCGGCGATGGCAAAGGCGACGTCCGGCCCGGTGGGACTGCGGCTCCGCTGCCGCTGCTGGGCGACGCCCCTCTGGGCCTCCGCTGCCCCAGGGACGCCTACCGGGCGGCCGTGCTTGGGCCAGCTAGCCGGGGCCGCCGCTCTACGTCCCCCCACGGCGAGCTCGCCCGAGAGGCCCCTTCCACCCGCGCCAGCGCCTCCTGGGCGTCTGGCTCCGCGCGGGGACACCGGCCCTCTCTACCCCGGCCCGAGCCCGGACCGCGACTCCCGGGAGCAGCTCGGCTGCTGAACGGTGGCTCCGTACGGGGGGTGGCAAGCCCTGCACGGCCGCGCGAGCTGCCAACTGGCCAGATGAGGCTCTCGCTTCAGGAACGGCCAAAAACGTCGATACTGCCCGGCACCACGATGCCACAAGAAGACCACCTGGAGAGAGGTAAAGGACCTCCAGCCTGAGCTTGTGCCCTGGCCCCTCTGGGCACCCCCTCCCCATACGGGGGCCAGTGCCGGTGGCCTCCTGGGTGCCGCGCCCTCTGCCAACCCCCAGGCCGCGGTCACGTAAGCGTGAGCCCTAGTTCCCCTCGCTAGTCGCGATCGACTGGGGCTCCTCCCTCCCTCGCCTCTTTGGCAGTGACTCCTCCGTTCACCCCGTAGTCCTCCCTGTCACCCGCCCGAGTCTCGTGGAGTGCTTGTCCCTCTTTCCTCTGGCCTGCTCTTCTACCTCACCTCCAGCCGACTCTTCCTGCAATGCACCCTGGCGAGCTAAAGACCGACACCACGGGCCCGTCTTCCTGCTCTTGGGCCCCGTGCTTCCTTCTCTGGAGCCTGTGGGACCTCCTGCCTGTGCGGTAACTCGCACTGCGCGTCCTGTACCCCTGACTCAGCAGTTTTGCCTTTCAGCGCCTGTGTGTCCACCCCTCACCAAAGACCGGCTGGGCAGCGACCCCCTGTTTAACCTTGTGCTCCACCCACACAGGAAACAAGATTCAGGGGCCTCGGCCGGCATCGCCATCGTTGTGTCCGTAGCTCCCGCCGCCTCTGCAGCCGCCACTGCCCCGATCGCCTTGCACAGCCAGATCGCCCTGCTGCCGCTGTCAGCCAGCTCGCTCCGAGTGCGGCGCTCGCCTTTGGACGGCTTCGGCTGTCCTCCATGACACCGTGCTGCCGCTGTCCGCCCGCAGTCCCAAGTGGACTCGGTCCTTCCACGTGGTCACCTTTAATCATGTCTGGGCTCCATCCGGGAGGGTTCACAGTGGGACGGTCCACGCTCAGTTCGTGGGCTCGCGGGCTAATTTTGGGGTCATCCTGTCTGACCAAGCCCATAAAAATTCATCTGGTTGGCGGAGGCCATCGGGTCTAAACAGCGGGGAGGGGATGGTGGCGGAATCCGGGTGTGGCTGAGCCGAGTGCGCCGCCCGCCGGTCTCCTAGGCCCTGAGAGCCCCGGCCCTCGGTGGACGCGCTGACACCAAAGCGGGCGTTAAGCCGCTGGCGGCCGCAGCCGAGACTGCCCGGACCTCCCGGCGAGGGCCCCTCCTCTGACAGCCACAGGCCAATCCCAACAGCCGCCGCAAGCCCCGCCACCGCGCGTGCTCTATAATGCCCTGCACTGCATTCATTAAACGAAGCGCTCCGGAAGCCCCCAGAATCTGGTGTGCGTGTAACTCTGCGTCCCGCCCTCCGCGTGCAGCCCTGTGACACAACACACTGTCGCCTTGGAGGTGTGCGCGACTCTGCTCTTCCCTATCAATGGAGCCCACTTCTTTTTCATCACTATTAATGAATTCATATTTTAATTAGTCTCTTTAGACTCAGTGAAATCTTCAAATCTTTCTATCTCCCTAAAAGCCTTTCTGACCCTGGCCCTGTTTCTGGGACTCCCGCACTGCCGCAGCCCTCCACGAGTATCCATCTCTTGACACTTTGGACTGTCCATCTGCCTGTCCTTCTAGGACACAGCCTGCTCTATCACCATAATTCAGTGCCTTCTTTGTTTTGTCCTGTCCTGTTTTTGTGGTGATGAGGACTGAACACTGCCTCGCACTTATGAGACTTGCGCTCTGCCCAGGCTATAACCCAGCCACATAATTCTGTATCTTACACAGAGCATGATACATCACAGGGCATTTAGTTTTCACCAATTAAATATATAGACAAATTGCTGGGTGAGATGGTGCACACCTGTCATCCCAGCACTCAGGAGGCTGAGGCAGAAGGATCACTGCAAGTTCCAGGCCAGGATGAGTTGAAGGACAGGCTGAACTACATGGTGCGACTCTCAAGAAAACGAAAACAAAAGGCATATATATGGACAAATTAACATTTTCATGTTCTTTAGGAAAAAGTACAATAAAGCACTATCAAAAAATACAACAAAAACAATACATACAACAAAAACACTATCAAAGCCATAGAGAGTAAATAATATAATATTGGGGCTTTAATAATAGTAATTTTAAATAAGTATATTAGAATTTGCTTAATTTCCACACTTCGAGGTTGAAAACACAACAAAATACATACAAAAGAAAAAGTAGGATAGAAAATGATTAAGAAATTTGGTTGTAAAATGTTTACATATACCAGCTGCTGGTATAAAATCCCAAGAGGTCTAAAACTATCTTATTTTCAAATATCTGTACTTTTAAAAGTTCTTAAATACTACAGTGAGCTCAGAGCCAGCCTGAACTACAAAGCGAGACCCTGTCTCAAAAAAAAGTTCTTAAATAATGTACTACTGTATTGCTCATTCTGAGAGGAATGACACAAAAGTATTTATTGTTATGTGCGACCTCTAATTTGAAAGCACCAAGAAGAAATTCCAAAACTAGGATTTCGAGATGATGAGAAAAGATTAAGAGGGTTACACCCTGAAAACAAGCTCAAAGTACAGCAGAACTTGTGGTTCTACTTATAGCCACTGCATGTAACCCACTGAGAGAGACACTTTGCCTCAATAAGTCTCTATTTTTTATTCCCTGGTATCAAAGTAATTGAAATAGCAATAATTAAGCCAAAATTGAAAAAAGTTAAAAGATGGTCAATTCCTTCATTAAACTGAACACAAGCCAGGTATTTACCAAAATACTAAAATTACCTGCATACCAGACAATTTATACTATCTAACTCCTTAACAGATAGAGACAGAGACACAGGAAGACTGATTTTTAGGCTCTAATATAAAGCTATATGGAACTATATTATTAAATGAGTAAAAGTATTTGCAAAATATCTACATAGCCTCATTTCTATAAAAAGTGTATACATATGTATATATGGATATTAAAAACTTGAAATATTCCTCAAAACTTAACTTTCCTTTTTCTTTTTTTTTTTTGTGGTACTGGAGATTGAACTTGGGCCCTTCTGCTTCCAAGGTAGGTATGGTACCAGTTAAGCTAAATCCCTGGCCAAAACTTAACATTTTTATCCTAGAGGGGAGAGAGAGGGCCATTAAAGGGACTTGGTGAAATAAATTCTGAGAGAATGGGATGTTACCCCAAATAACTCATTTTACTTTATTATTATTATTATTTTTTTTTTTTTGGAGACAGGGTCTCACTTTGTAGTTCAGGTTGGCCCTGAGCTCACTTTGTAGCCCAGGCAAGCTTCAAACTCAGCAATCCTCCTGCCTCTGCCTCCCGAGTGCTGGGATGACAGGCGTGAGCCACCACGCCTGGCATTATTTTAATTTTTTGAGACAGGGTCTCACTTTGTAGTTCAGGCTGGCCCTGAGCTCACTCTGTAGCGCAGGCAAGCCTCGAACTCACAGCAATCCTCCTGCCTCTGCCTCCTAAGTGCTGGGATTATAGGCGTGAGCCACCACACCTGGCATTCAGGTTATTTTTTAAAATTAATTTTATTGGTACAGACTTATCAGGGATTCATTTTAAATCAGTTCTCTCTTCTCACATATAAACCACCCTAATCTGCTCCTCGTCCCGTGGGTTTCCCGGATCCCCTTGGAACCCCGGTCAGGTAAGCGCTGAGAATTTGCTCCCCGTGGAGGAGGAAGTTGTGCTGCTTCCCTTCCCGGGGCCTGGTTCTGAGCCCGGACCCTCCTGTGGCTGCCTCTCCGGGAGCAGAGAAGAGCAGGACACGGAGTGGCGGACGGCAGCCAGACTGGCTGAGCCCTCCCCAGACGGAGGCCTGGGCTCACAGGACCTGCTCTGGAGAATCCCAGTGGACAAGAGAGTCGTGCAGGCACAATGCTGGCGCACCCCTCCGCCGGTGGCCTGGAGCAGCGAGGTGGCGCGGCAGCTCGCTAACTCCACTCCGGTTTAGGCCGGCAGGGTAGATCTGGCCGGACTGGGTTCCAGAGCAACACACAGACGGTCATACCTGGGGGCCTTAGGGACAGTGGCGTGGATCTGAGCACAGAAGCCGTGGCCGGCGGACGTCCCTCCCGGGTCCGTGGGAGGGCGGCCCGGTGCCTCCGGGCTGCAGCGCAGGTGCTGGCGTGGGTAGGATTTGGAGGGCATTATCTTCTGCTTTCTAGAATGGCATCTCTTCTTTGAAACCCAAAGAGCACCTTCTCCAGAAAACTTTCCCTAAACACACCTAAACTATTTACACGCCACTGTAGCGATGTCATCACTCAGTAAACGCTATCCTCTCATCACCTACTGGACTGTACATGACTTTAGCAAGAAATCGCGTTCCCCACGGGTCCTAGTGTGAAGGTGAGAACACCATGTCTTCCATAACTAACTGGCCGATGAACACGTTGAAGGGAAGAAACCATCAGGCTTCCCGAAGTTTCCTAACCTTCTTCCCAGCTCAGCTGATACAAGTCTGCATGCGCAAGTCGAGGGTCTGCGCTTCACCCGGACCTAGAAGCGTTTTTCCGAGGGGAGCGATCCTAAATGCAAATTAAGTCTCAAAGCACTACAAAGACCAAGCCAGAAGCACAGTCCCCTCGGAACCCCGTGGGTGCCGGGCTCCTGCTGTCTGTGCGGACACGTGTGGGCCGGGACGGCCGGGACGCGGTGGGCAGAGAAAAGCGAGGGACGGGAGGCTGCCGGCAGAGGCTGTGTGCAGGGATTTGCTGGGTCCCCTCCCGCCTTTGTCCTCTTTCTCCTCGTCCCCTTCTGCGTTTGTCTGGGAGGATCCTGGAGTGCTCTTTTGATCGACTCAATCTTTCTCTGGCACTTGAGTTCTGATTGGCTGAAGGACTTGGGGCGAAAAAACTTTAATGAAGTAGATAATCTCTTCTTTGGACGTCCGGCAGCTCCATTTCACCTCCCTCAACTCTGCTTGGGATCGCTTACACCAAGGAAGTGGGGCCTGAGGAGACTCCACCCTGTACCCTGAGAAGAATACTTCTCCTCTGAGCCGTCTCCCAGCTCCTCGGAATTTTCTCTGGCTACTCAGAAGATCATGTTTCTGACGAAGCCTTCTGTGTGCATCTTTCTTCTCGCCTGTATCTTCCAACTCAGCCGCTCCTGGTAAGTAACCCAAGCTCCTCCCTGACACTGGGCGCAGGTCACTGTGAGGGACAAAGCTCACTTTCCTTTCCAGAAAAATCCACCCTACGGAACAGGGCTCCTGCTAAGCTGACGGCTGGTTCAGTAAATCTTTACAACCCTCAGCGCACCAAATCCTGACACTGGCATTGTGGACAAGAGGAAGGGTTTTAAAATAAGTTCTGGCGTGTGCTCAAGGTGAAGGCTAGGGTCAAAATTTAATGGGATCTGATTTTACATTTTCCAACTTAACTCATTTTTTCAGAATATTTTAAGTAACGGTTTATGTGTCACTTACTAGATATTAAAAATGTATTTGAACTACTAAATTGGCATTGGGTAAACAAACTTGAAATGAAATGTTTAACAAATCTAAATCTCTCAGATGTATTTAATTTGTTCAGTTTATTTAAAAAATGTTTAAATTGCTCAGAAAATAAGACAATGTATGTGAAAGTGTTTTGCAAACTATGAGCCGTTGCGTAAGCCATAGATAATATTATCTTCCTTCTCACGTAGCCCTTAGGAACCTCATACACTATCTCCACACACGCAGTGGTTAATAAGCAGGCACAGAATAACATATAGAAGCAAAACTTGTGAAAAGCGTGTCACTGGAATTTCCTCCCACTTCACTTAGAAGTTTAACTCTCTCATCAGTTCTCATTTGCACCAACCAACATACAAATCCAAGTGCTTCGTAAAATGTCTGGGAAGCTACAAAGAAACTCTTTTTCTGAAAAAAGCTTCCAGTGCTCATTGAGAGTGTAATCTCACCACAAATGAGACTATCTATCTTAATTGGAGAACTGATTTAAAAATATGTCAATGTAGTGGACTATCTCCAAGTAAATGCAATAATTTGCAGCATTTCCAGAAGCACAAAGAATTGGTAAATTTTTAAGTGTCATTTTAATTGAAAATTTCAACATTTAAAAAACTTTCCTCTCTCCTTCACGAGAACAAAAAGACAAAAGGGAGAGGCAACTTCAGAGCATTTCTACTGATGCTGGTGGTATTCTTCAGCTGACTCAGTATCGCCAGAAGAGAAACACGAGACTCCTTCCCCAGTCACCGGGGCAGGGTGAAGAATTGCTCTACAAAAATACCTTCGCTGCGTGTCCCTTCCCTGCTGCAGGGGTCACGTTCATTTCATGCCCGTACTGACACCGCCGCTCCGAAAGGTGGCTGCGCTGCCTGTCTGTCCAAATCCAAGGGCCTGGTCAAAAAGAGAAAAGAAAAAGGAGCTGTGAGAGAAGCCCTCATTTAAACACAGGATCTCAGAACCCCGTCCTGCTTTGCCTGAGTTGGAGCAGAAAACGTGCAAATTTCCTGTACCGAGTTAGATTTTAATTGCTTTTTCTTATAACTCTCAACTTGATTAAACTTTTGTACTTTACCTAAGCTTCTGGTTTTTGGGAGCATTTGAAACATGAGTTTTAAATTTAAGCTTTGGTTACTCTTACGATGAAACAATCAAGGTTTTGCATAAGGTCATCATCCCCTCTGTGCCAGGAGGAAAGTGTGACCATTGACAGCCTTGAGATGTTTCTCTTAATACTTTGTTACCAGCCTTTTATGGAAGGGTCTCAAAAGCATTTAACAGCCGGAGAACCATGATTTCTGCTTGGCTGCTCCAGCGCAGGCCCTGGCTGTGCTGTCTGAGGGGTCCAGCAACAGCAGCCCCCGGGCTGGGGAAGGAGGGAATAATGCTGACACTCATCCATAATACATGGCTCTACCAAGCAGATCAGTATGAAGTTAATAATAATAACTGTCGTTAGTAGAATTTATCACAGTTTCTTAGTGGTGGGACACTTCTGAGAAGGATTATTCTTTGAAACTTGAGAAAATCTTCTCCTTTGTTTTCTTAATCTTTATGGCCCCTAAACAACAGGACGGGGGTGCGTGGAGGAGCGGCCGATGGTGAGGGTTACAGCGTGGCTAGGGGCCGCCAAGGGACGTTTTCACCAGCAGTAACTCACTAAGCAGGAATGGACAGACCTGCAGACAATGCTTTCCCTTAAACCTCGATCCCATTTTACTTGAAATGATGTCTTACGCGTTAGAAGTCTTTCTCTCTGTCTCTCCCTCAAAGTCAGAGACGCAGAAGGAATCTGCGCCTCACTCTAATTCCTCCATCTATTCACAGCGTGTGCTGCGGCAGGAGTCCAAGCAGGGTCCATTTCCCTTCTGCAGGACAGTAAAAATTTGAAATGTTTGGATTTTTAAGGCAATGTTTGAAAAACTTCACTGTTTGGCTCTCAATATTTAGTCTTCTAGAATATCCTTTCAATGGAGATTGAATTCTCTTCTGATGATAATGTGCCAGAGCCCTGATGGGCGAAGGAATTTTGTTTTCGTCTCCAGTGGTGCCGAGGAAGGAGCCCAGCTCTCCTGCCCGCGACGCCAGCGCTCGCCGCTGTGTGACAGCCCCAGCGAGGCAGTCGGGCGCTATAGGAGCGTCTGCATAGCCTATTTTTCCAAGCGCTGCCTACAGATAAAACTACTGCTCTCCACATACGCCTGCTACTATTTTCAGATGTGTGTAGTGAATAGCAAAATATAAATTCATTTAAAATTATTTAATTCTTTTTCTGTGGTGCTAAGGATCGAACTCAGGCCCTTGTAAATTTTTCTTATTTTTTTCCATGTAAATATTCTCCACAAACAGATATTAGAAGAAAAAGTTCAAGCAAGTGAGAGTCCACTAACCTTGTCCCAGTGGAAAGGGTTCTCCACGTCTAGGAGGCTGCGATCTCTGCTATTAGGGGGGAAGGTAAGGGCTGCTTTGAAGTCTGGAAAGTGACATGAGAGGGGCAGCCAGTCCCCCTGGGCCGCCATGAGACGCAGAACCGACAGACAGCCCGGACACCGGACCGGAGGGCTGGGAGGGGCCAGGCAGCAGCGGCTCCGCCCCCGTCCGTCCGGGAGCCGCAGCCCGTGCCTCTGGCCACGGCAGACAGGCATGTCTGTTATTATACTAGCTATGAACGAAACCGATGCGATCCTGGAGAGTGACCGTTTCCTCGGCTTTACTTACAAAAATTAGATCATGTAATGGTCTGCGGTACCTCTTCAGAGTGTGTGTGTGTGTGTGTGTGTGTGTGTGTGTACACGCATGCGCGTGCATATGCATCCATATGTAGGATCCTGTGACATCCTCCAATTTGGATGTTACACAGAAAGAAAGAGGGCGTGAAAAGCGGACCAGAAGCAAAGGAGTTTTAATCCAGACTCTTTCTTTTCCGTGGAGATTACTCTTTCCTTTTTCCCAGCTGGACATTGATTTAAAGCCGGCTCTATAGCAGGTAATACTATTCTTCCAGGGCTTAAAATAAAATTCCTTTACATGGAGCTTGAAAGGCTCGTTTCTATTTCCATTAGAAAAGCCAAAGAGAATTCATATGGCTTAGAGAGTGGGGGGGGTCACAAAAATTTTTAAGACAAATCCTTATTTTTCTGAAAGGAGACTTTTCTTACAAAGTGAAGGATCAGATCCTTTCCTGGATGAACGGTTGGAAGAAACGAGCGTGGTGCCCATCGGAAGCGCTGCCCTGCCTCCCGCTTGAGATACACCTAGACAGGAGACTCTCACAGGAAACGACCCCGCGTGATGGGCAGACTGTGCTGCCGCATTCTGAGCCACATTTTAACAATTTGATTTCTCAGTCTGTACTGTAAGACCTATTATCGATCATATCATTTATCTGCTTGCTTCTTTCTCTAGGCTCAGAAAAACTCAGACCATGAGAGGTCATTTAAATTCACCATTATCTCACCAGCCCATGTTTACTTTTTTTTTGATAGGGTCTCGCTTTGTAGTTCAGGCTGGCCTTGAGCTCACTATGTAGCCCAGGCAAGCCTCGAACTCAGCAATCCTCCTGCCTCTGCCTCCCGAGTGCTGGGATGACAGGCGTGAGCCACCACGCCTGGCACTGTGGTGTGTGGTATTGATGGCGGGTAGGCGTGAGTCTCCATGCCCAGCATTGTATGTGGGAACCGGGGATCGAACTCAGGACCCTGCGCTTGCGAGGCAGGCGCTAGAACCACTGAGCTAACCCTCCAGCCCCGGAAATATATTTTTAACAAAGATGATAGAGCACACAGATCTATAATGAACCCTCATAGCTCAGTGTCAGCCATTATCAATCCCTGACTAATCATGGTGCAGTGTTTTCACACACACTGTACCTACTTCCCTTAGTTTAACCACCCGTGTGTGGGAACAGAAAGACCGTGCTCCATCTGAAAGACATGGGTTGAGGAACAAGGATGGATCCTGGGGAATACTTCATGGAGATGAACGCCACTAGGTTGGAGCTGGGAAATCTACATTATAAATTAGCCAAGGAGGACTTGAGTTTATTGCAGCTTCGGCAGTGGCTGGAGAGCAAAGGCAGCAGAAGCCGGTGGGTGGAGAGACGGGAAGAAAAATGTTTCTACCCACCTGAGTGTGGTTTCGTCAGGCAGAGAGAATGCTGCAAAGAGACCTAAGCTTTTTTATTTTGTTGCTTTGAATTACTTACTTGGATGTTTTACAGGGTAATTCTTAGGGTCACTGTGCATACCCACCTCTTGATACAGAAATAAACTAGTATTGTCGCCATCAGTGCAATGGATAACTGAGTATTTCTGAAAGTCCAAAATACAGGGTCCAAGGAGCTGAAACCAGGAGCAGACCAAGTCTGTGCCTCCACAGCCCAGGAAGTCCCTGCTCACGGGGCTGGCAGAGCCCTGGGCCTTTCTGAGCAGCTTTCTGAGGGACCCAGAGAGGAGAGCGAAGCCGTTTATTCTCAGCTAGAGCCCTCATTTAAATGCTAAGTGCTCTTCTGTAGCTCAGTGCTTCTCAGCAGAGTTTGTTAGGATACACAAAGAATGGAGGGAACAAGAATAAAGAAAGGCAGCTTGTTCTGGAAATATCCTGGAATACAAATGTCATGTCCCTTTCAGGAGAAAAAAACCATCCCTAGAAAATTGATGAAGATATACCTGAAAAGGATCTGCCTGCGATGGCTTTGCAGAGATCTGGGGTACGTGGTCCCGCAGGCCGAATCCCGGAGCCTCTGCCAATAGTTGTTGGTAAAGACTGAATTTGAGATAGTGGGAGATTTTAATAGTTAACATAAAGGGCCCGGAGATTTAGCTCAATGGTTGGCATCTGCCTCACAAGCATAGGGTTCCAAATTCAGTCCCCAGTAACCACACACCACAGTGCCAGGCGTGGTGGCTCACGCCTGTAATCTCAAAACTCAGGAAGCAGAGGCAGGAGGGTTGCTGTGAGTTCAAGGCTTGCCTGGGCTACACAGTGGGCTCAGGGCCAGCGTGAACTACAAAGGAAGACTATGTCTAAAAAGAAAAAAGTTAACATAAAGAATATGATAGAAAATTCACATTTATAAAGCATAGTTTTTGAATTATGTGGAAGGTAGAACCCTTTCGAAGAAACAGTTGAAAGAGATAGAGTTTAAATCAGTGAACTACATAGAAGACATGATCGACATCCACACACTCCCGTGTCTTCCCGTACGCGCCTCCCTGGCTCCAGCCTCCACCACAGCCATTTCCCCTCTCTCCCTCTCCCCCTCCGCCCCCCTCTTTTGTTTTGAGTGTGAATGGTATCTGATTTAGCCCATCTTTTTTTTGAGACAGGGTCTCGCTTTGTAGTCCAGGCTGGCCCTGAGCTCGCTATGTAGCCCAGGCAAGCCTTGAACTCAGCAATCCTCCTGCCTCTGCCTCCCGAGTGCTGGGATGACAGGCGTGAGCCACCCATGCCTGGCACACAAATTAATCTCTTAATCCTTCAGTTTCTGTACTCAGGAAATTGAAGATAGGATTGTTTCTACCTTAGTATGTACTTTTATAATCAGATGAGCTTCAAACATACAATAGTATTTAGCCTGTACACAATAAACAGTGGACATAGAGCACTGAACGTACCATACTGAGTTATAAGAATTTCAAAACATGGTTGGGGGGTGAAGTACTTTGGAAAATCTTTGATAAATTCCATAGTTTTGGCTACTTTTATGTTACATGAATTATACTTTATATCAATCATATATATATTAGTTGCATTGTAAAACTTAAAAAGGAGAATAAATAATTATGAAATACTTACTTGGCAAAACACTTTAAAAATCATGAGCCAGGGGCCGGAGATTTAGCTCAGTGGTTCCGGCGCCTGCCTCGCAAGCACAAGGCCCTGAGTTCGATCGGGTAACCACATACAATGCTGGGCGTGGAGACTCGCGCCCACCAGCAATCAACACCGCATACCACAGTGCCGGGCGTGGTAGCTCATGCCTGTCATCCCAGCACTCGGGAGGCAGAGGCAGGAGGAGTGCTGAGTTCGAGGCTTGCCTGGGCTCCATAGTGAGCTCAGAGCCAGCCTGAACTACAAAGCGAGACCCTGTCTCAAAAAACAAACAAACAAACCAAAAAATGTAATTGGCAATGTTTTAAAGTCCAGTTATTTATGTACAGCATGGACCATTTGTGTCCAAATGCCATAGAGCACAATGCCAACTATGTCTTCGGGGAGTCAGACTGGCTCTCCTAAGGAGTTAATTACAGTGTCAACCTCCGGCGCGTGTGCTGAGTGTGCCTCACAGTCATGGCACTCTCCTGCCTCAGTCTCCCAAGTGCGGGTATTACAGGATGTGCCATCAGGCGTGGCTTTTTTTTTTTTTGAGACAGGGTCTCACTGTGCAGGCTGGCCTTGAGCGCTCAGCAATCCTCCTGCCTCAGCCTTCCAAGTGCTGGATGACAGGCGTGAGCCACCACGCCCGGCACTGTGGTGTGTGCCATTGATGGCTGGTGGGCATGAGTCACCAGGCCCAGCATTGTATGTGGTTACCAGGATCGAACTCAGGACCTTGCATTTGCGAGGCAGACGCCAGAACCACTGAGCTAAATCTCTGGCCCAAAACTTTCATTCTTTGAACAACTTTTGGGTCATTTCCATTTTGGGACTCTTTATGAAAAATTTCCTACAGGAAATTTTCCTAGGCAGGTGCCGAAACCACTGAGCTACATCTCCGGCCCCTCATTTTTACTTTTTTTTTTTTTCCTTTTTGAGACAGGGTCTCGCTTTGTAGTCCAGGCTGGCCCTGAGCTCGCTATGTAGTCCAGGCAAGCCTCGAACTCAGCGATCCTCCTGCCTCTGCCTCCCCGGTGCTGGGATGACAGGCGTGAGCCACCACTCCCAGCTCATTTTTACTTTTAAAAGCAAAACCAAGCCATTAGTTAAAATCAGATTTTTTTTCTTTTGGAATTTTACTGTGATTCAACCCTAAAAAGATACTGTTTATCTTTTCCTCACTAGAGAAGTATTCTGAAGTCACAGAGTCACATGAACCTAGATTCAAATCCTACTCAAGTAACTTTTCTCCTTTTTATTGAATCCCAGCTTCTGTTATTTATGAAAGCAATAATGCTCACAATAGTAAGAACTTATGATCAACATGTGAATACTGAGTAGTGTCCAGTACAGAGTCACAAGTTTATGCTATCTCCCTATTCCATGGCGAAATAATCTTCAAACATTACTTCCAATTTACTAAATAAGTTATCTTCAGTAGATTTGCATAACGTAGCCTTGATAAAACTGGTTTCCCCTTCTTCCAGTGAATGATATTTGCTGGAGTAGTCCTGACTACTCCTGGAAGCGGAAGTAAGTTGGTGTCTTTCCACTCACCACACTCTGGCTGCTCTCTCTCCTAGGTCAGTGAACAATTTCCTGACGACTGGTCCGAAGGTAAGAAAAAGCTCTTTGATTAATATGGATATTGCGAAGCCTGTGACTAAACATGATAACTGCTGATATATTTCATTATCCACATCTTTTCTTACATTATGCTACATGTTACAGATAGAAAAACAACTAAGGCCCAGGGAGAGAGGGGACACCCCCGAAGCCACCCAGAAAAGTGCTGTGGGGCCCGATTCTGAGTTTGGGGTTGGAATTTCCAGAAATGCCAATAGGCTTCTCTGGGTGTCGGGGTGCAGGCACACGTCTTCCTGGGTGCGGTGCGGGGCGCGGCTCCCACCCTTAACACTGCTGGACCTGTGCTTCGTGACCTCTACGGAGAAGGACATTTCTCGATACGAAACGCTATTTCTTTTTTTATGTCTTATTTGCTTTGCAGTCCTAGGTATTAAGCCCAAGATCGCATGGAGGTAGGCAAGTACCCTCATGCGGAACTGCTTCCTCGGCCCTTTCTATCTTACTTCCCCCACCACAGGCACCCTAGACCCTTCCCCCCAGTCCCACATTTTTTGGGGGTGTTCAATGTATGTATTTGCTGAGATGGGTCCCCCATCACCTGCCCTTACACCCTTATACACCTTATTCTCTCCACTTTCTTTTCTTCCTCTTCTTTCCTCCTTCTTCTCCCTTCTACTTTCTCATACTCTTTTTTAGATTCCACATATGGGAGAAAACATGCAATAACTGTCTTTCTGAGTCTGGCTTATCTCACTCAACATGATTATCTCCAGAGCCCTCCATTTT